>JAEIFS010000542.1:0-55084 GCA_018904165.1 Zaprionus camerounensis | reverse complement strand
TGTCTGTCTATCTGTCTGTCTATCTGTCTGTCTATCTGTCTGTCTATCTGTCTGTCTATCTGTCTGTCTATCTGTCTGTCTATCTGTCTGTCTATCTGTCTGTCTATCTGTCTGTCTATCTGTCTGTCTATCTGTCTGTCTATCTGTCTGTCTATCTGTCTGTCTATCTGTCTGTCTATCTGTCTGTCTATCTGTCTGTCTATCTGTCTGTCTATCTGTCTGTCTATCTGTCTGTCTATCTGTCTGTCTATACTGTCTGTCTATCTGTCTGTCTATCTGTCTGTCTATCTGTCTGTCTATCTGTCTGTCTATCTGTCTGTCTATCTGTCTGTCTATCTGTCTGTCTATCTGTCTGTCTATCTGTCTGTCTATCTGTCTGTCTATCTGTCTGTCTATCTGTCTGTCTATCTGTCTGTCTATCTGTCTGTCTATCTGTCTGTCTATCTGTCTGTCTATCTGTCTGTCTATCTGTCTGTCTATCTGTCTGTCTATCTGTCTGTCTATCTGTCTGTCTATCTGTCTGTCTATCTGTCTATCTGTCTGTCTATCTGTCTGTCTATCTGTCTGTCTATCTGTCTGTCTATCTGTCTGTCTATCTGTCTGTCTATCTGTCTGTCTATCTGTCTGTCTATCTGTCTGTCTATCTGTCTATCTATCTGTCTGTCTATCTGTCTGTCTATCTGTCTGTCTATCTGTCTGTCTATCTGTCTGTCTATCTGTCTGTCTATCTGTCTGTCTATCTATCTGTCTATCTATCTGTCTATCTATCTGTCTATCTGTCTATCTGTCTATCTGTCTGTCTATCTATCTGTCTATCTGTCTATCTGTCTGTCTATCTGTATGTGCATAAAGCCAAGTGCTTGTGTCAGCTAACAAGGGAAGCGGGCGATCGCGAAGCGCGAACGCCATCTGTCGGGAATAATTTCAAAGTATGTGCATATATATATGTCTACATACATAGGAACATAGGTCGAAGGGTATGCCACTGTCGCGTGCTGCGCGACTGTTGCTTTTCTTACTGGTTGCATATAAAATCGTCAGTGTCTCCTGGATAACAATTTTGGAAATCCATTTCTGTCAATTCCACAAATTCATCTCGATGATCGTTGAATGCAATGAACGGAATCTTGATTTCATAGTTGATTATTCCATTCACGGTTGTTGACGGAATTGGACTGAGCTTAAATATTTCAAGCATTTGTGTGGATACTAGCGGTAGTGTAATTTTGTAGAGCATTAGCATGTTGTCTGGCGTAACAGGTAGCATTTGTTCATTCTTCAGGTGTTCTCGTATTTGATTCAATTGTTGCTTTAATTGTTTTGGTGAGATCAGTGCTGGACTGATTTTATTATTATGAATGTCATTCTCTCATTGTTGAATCGATTAATGTGGTTTGGTTTTCAATCAGCATTGTTCGAACGCCGGCGAGTGCAGCCGTGTTTCTTTTTTTAGCTACGAATAGCAAGTTCTAAAACTACAACAGTATAGTGAAAGTTAAACACAAAGTGCAAAGTTCAGTTCGCACAACTAACAATTATTGTCTATAGTAATTATTTACTAAAATAAATAATTATTCCATATTGTCCATATTGACTTAGAACAATGAATCAAAACGACATATGCACTCAGCGACAATGTGAACAAGACGAGCGCCGGCTCTCTTTACAACGCAACAATGCATACTTTTCTTTCGTCTCGCCGCAAATCTAGGATCGAGCAATTTTGCCCTCAGCAAATGACAGACCGCGTTCTTGCTCTCCCTCTCTGCCTGCTTCGGCTCACAATTCGTGGAGCGAAGAGACCGCCTCTCCTATCCCGCTCCCCTCGCAGCGCCAAACGACCATTCCGGGTTACTGTAACACTGCAATAACAAGTGCAATGACCTCCCTAGCAACTGTCACTGCTACCACAACAACAACCTCGTCAGCGTCAACTAATTATTGCTGTGCCAACTGTAAATAAGTCAGCAACACCGACCATTGGCAACAACAATAATGCACGCAAAGAAGAATCAAAACAAAAGCAGAAGACGATTTCGGCTGTGCAGACTCAGACCGCAAAAGAATAAGGCGGGTAATCAACCCAAAATCAATCGAGCCAACAACGGCAATGAAAACTCTGCAGTAAACAATTCAAACCGATATGATATCTTGGCTGATTCTGCGACTGAATATCCCAACGAAACAACGGTAGGGGAACCAAAAAAAACCAGGCCTCCACATATATTTATACGAGAACAGACTACAAACGTACTTGTAAATAAACTCGTTGCATTGGTTGGTGACAGCAAATTCCACATTATCCCGCTCAAAAAAGGAAATATTCATGAAACAAAACTACAGATTCAAACAGAAGTAGACCACCGTATAGTGACTAAATACCTAAATGAAGCTGGTAAAAACTACTACACCCACCAATTAAAAAGTTGCAAAGGGCTACAGGTAGTACTTAAGGGCATTGAAGCAACAGTGACACCTGCCTTTCTGCATTTGGGGTCTATAAATGAGTTGGTGGATCCTGTGTCAATTAAAAATTTCGTGGCACTTGTATGCTGCAAATTTATTTTTATAAAAGGGAGGGATGAACTATGTGTAGCGGGAGTTATGTAGCCTGTTGTGTTCCCGAGGCAGGTATTTTAAAATTTACTCCTGTTGGTGGGGCACTAGCTTGTTGTTCCTCTTCAATATTGTGTAGTACTTGAGACTGAGAGTTTTAAATTTTAAATGGATTTGGTTTGTTAGATTGTCTATCATAATTCCGATTGTTATTTGAGTAATCTCTACGATCAGACCGGTTGTTGTACGAATCAGAGTTCCTATGTGAGTTGAAATTCGAGTAAGGGTGCTTGCGGTTGTCACGACCGTTATTATAGTTGTTGTTGTTAAAGTTGTTATGATTGTTATTAGTACTGTTGTAATTTTGTCTCCACCCTGGTGTATTTTCGAATTTCCTATTATAATATAGTGCTTGCTCAGTCTGGCATTGTTCGTATGCCTGTTCGATGGTATTGGGGCTTTTTAGTCTGATGAGTGTTTTTAATGGGCGCCTTAGGCCGCTCATAAAAGCGTTCAGACATACTTCATTGTACAAAACTTTCTTTGCTTCTACTACCGTTGTTGTTTGCCCACTATTTTTCAGAATGGAAAATAGCTGACTTTTAATTTTTGAGATACCGAAGAATAGTTGACCTAAAGACATATTGTTAGAGAATGCTTGGAGTTCACTTAACAGACAAGCTTCACTTTTCTTGCTTGCATATAAGCGACTGAGGTTATTTTTAATATCATCCCAAACTAGTGCTGTATTGGCTAGCTCTAGAACCTCGTTTGCTCTGTCTATTATTTTATTCCTTATTGCTCTAAGAGTGAGCAGTCCGTAAGGCGTTTGATCTGCATCCTTTATGAACGTAAGGATTTCTTCGACGCTAGTTATAAATCTGTCCAGTTGTCTAGGAGTACAGTCAAAAGTCGGAAGGTGGCTAACGAATGTCATAATATCTTTTGCTTCAAAAAAGATTGATGGATTGGTGGAAGTGTTAACAGTCGGGGTGACCATGGAGGTGGCAGAATCATTGGTTGACTCCATTGTGGGAGGCTGTGTAGGAAATGAAGGGGAACTTTCTTCGATTGAGGGGATTAATATTGATCGGGAGTTAGATCGTGTGACCCTTGTAGTGGTAATATGGGCTCCTAATACAGAGTGGGTAGTTTCATACAAGTTAGTTGGCGTTTTTTTAGGCATTGGAAATAATGATAACAGATAAGAGAAAGATAAATTGCTTAATGATAATTCCTTATTTTAAGCTTAGAGTTAATCTTAATTTTAGTAATGGCAACTATTTTTTAATTATATACATATATATTTTTTATATTTTTAATATTTTTTTGTTAATTTTAAGTTGTGTGCGATGATTTGCGTTGTGTTGAATTAGTTTCTGGAATATAAGAGGTATTAGGCAGATGTGCGCTATTTATTTTGTAAAAAAAAAGGTTTACGTATAGTAAGTTTACGTATAAGCAAAGATGTGGGTGTTACAAAGTACCAAGCTTTAGTGTATTGAATTGTATTTGCTTTTATCTTAGTTTGGAATAGTTGGAAGTATGAAACCGTTTTAATGATTGCCAGTCTTTAAAATCGGGAATGTTGAATGATATTTGTTTTTGTATTTGTTTTGTATTTGTCTGGTTTTTTTTTTATATTTCTATCTGATTTCTGGCTTACGAAGAGTCGCAGAAGTGGTGATCAGCGATTGATTCTACATAGAAATACAGGAGCAAATTGATATTGTATTTGTATGTTTGAGTTTATTATCCATGTCATGCAATTAATACCATGCTCGGCCGGACGAATTTTCGTGGCTGGGATTATCAGCATTTAATTTCACAAGAGCATTTTTATAAGTATTACGAGATAACGAAGGTAGCATTGCTATATTTGTGTTATTTGTATTTGATTTTCATTCAGTTTTTGTTCAACTTCCAATCATGGTTACACATTTTTATTTGATTTTATTTTTAGGCCATGGATTTTAAAAAAATTCATGGTCTATTGTGTTTGTCGGAACGGAAATGTGCGTAACAGGCAGACGGAGGCATCTCCGACCCCATAAACTATATATATTCTGAATCAGTATCAGTAGCCGAGTCGATTGAGCCATGTCTGTCTGTCCGTCTGTCCGTCTGTCCGTCTGACCGTCTGTCCGTCTGTCTGTCTGTATGAACACCTGGATCTCAGAAACTATAAGAGCTAGAGTCATCAAATTTTGCGACAACATACATATATATTGCAGTGTCTCAAAGTTTTTGTAAAATTTAGACACGCCCCTTTCCGCCTCTGTAAATCAGTAATAACTATTTAACAACTACAATATTAGCTCAACAACCAAAGTTGTATATCTTACATGACAAATACCTTGCCACGGGCGTTATGTGAAAATTTCATTTAAATCGGACTATTAATAAGTGAGATATGATACTAATTAAACTCACTTTGAACATATATACTTAAGCAGATCTAATTTACACAAGCATACCGAGGTTCGAATCTAGCGTCAGACACACTGCATTTTAAACTTTTTATTTGCATTGTATGGTAACAGAATTGGTTCACAATGCAGCTTTGCCGATGGGCTAAGGAGTGATACAATGGCCGAGTGGTTAGAGTGGCGGACAGCAAATTAAATTGACTGTGAGAGAGTGCGTGTGTTCAACTCCCGGTTGAGGCGGGTGCGAATTATGAATTATCATTTATTAATAATTTATTATTTTATTTTGTTTATTTATTTTATTCTAATAAACTAAAAGAAAAGTTGCAGTCAAGCGGGTTGTAATATAGCAGCTACAAACAAATTAAATTATTTAATTAAATTTCAATAAAATATAGTTTTTCCTCATTTTGTTTTCATACTATATTATGCAATAAAATTATAATAGTTACAAATAATATTAATTATTTATAAATAAAGTTTACTATTATTTTTATATTTAGCACGCATCAAAAAGACGCGAGCCAAAATTAAACAATGCGTTCTTCAATGTCGTCACTCTTTCCGTATTTTGCCTGTTATGACTTTTTCAATTAGAATGCTCGAACATAACAGCGATCATAAGACTGTGGCGACGCAGCCTCATCGATATGAGCCCGATCTGGCAGCGCGGCACCATCATAAGCAGACGATAGTGACACCGTTTCACTACAAGCCCTTTAAAAGTTGTGAATGTGCGAGTGGGACGCCCATACATACATGTCTGCATATCCATATGTATGTATTGGCATCCCACTTCAACACACATTATTGCACGCATGTATGTACATACATATGTACAATACAATTAGATTTGGAGTTGCTGTTGTGTACCAACGAAAGAGAAGTAAGTTCTAATTACATATATTGCGTACCAAAAACTTAAAAAAAACCGGCTACCGCCGCCGCCCCTTTTCAATGAGCTTTTAAAATATTTTAATGAAAAACAAAAACTTTCACATGCCGATCGCGGTAGCAATCGAACTCCGAAACACGGTCAATATTGTGGTCCTTACAGTCCGAGACATAATCCACTCAGCCACTGAATAACTCTGGCTAGTGCCAAAAAATCAACAAGAAGCACATGAAATAAATTTTTGTATGCGCTAGAAATGCATACATATACCTATTGCCCTCTCGCTCAGTCTAATGGTTGCGACACTTCGCTTCTGCTTTGTCTATGCGTTCTTCTTCTTCTGTTCGTTAATTCAAATTGCGCGTATCGTCGAACACTGTATAAAATTGATCTCCGCCAAATTTTTAATATTAATCCAAAAAAGCGGAATTTTCATTGCGAGTTTTAATAAATATCCGAATATAATTAAGTTATCTATGTGTGCAGATTGCAGAAATTAATTAATTTGGGAAATATTTAAGTTGCGGAGAATATCTTAAGTCGACTCACCAAAATTTAACTTTTTAAGAACAACTAGCCCCATTACATGTGCTGTAACTTCCCCTTGGTGTTCCCTAGGTACTGATTATTTTTGATAATCGGTAGAAAATTCGAGCGGCGATTCTATTCTGTTATTTACAAACTTGTTTACGGTATACTAAGATAATCCATGGCCTTATACAGTCAGCACCTGACTGTAGCGTTTGTATTTTTAATATTAATCCAAATAAAGCGCAATTTTCATTGCGAGTTTTAATAAATATCCGAATATAATTAAGTTATCTATGTCTGCAGATTGCAGAAATTAATTAATTTGGGGAATATTTAAGTTGCGGAGAATATCTTAAGTCGACTCACCAAAATTTAACTTTTTAAGAACAACTAGCCCCATTACATGTGCTGTAACTTCCCCTTGGTGTTCCCTAGGTACTGATTATTTTTGATAATCGGTAGAAAATTCGAGCGGCGATTCTATTCTGTTATTTACAAACTTGTTTACGGTATACTAAGATAATCCATGGCCTTATACAGTCAGCACCTGACTGTAGCGTTTGTATTTTTAATATTAATCCAAATAAAGCGCAATTTTCATTGCGAGTTTTAATAAATATCCGAATATAATTAAGTTATCTATGTCTGCAGATTGCAGAAATTAATTAATTTGGGGAATATTTAAGTTGCGGAGAATATCTTAAGTCGACTCACCAAAATTTAACTTTTTAAGAACAACTAGCCCCATTTGATGTGCTGTAACTTCCCCTTGGTGTTCCCTAGGTACTGATTATTTTTGATAATCGGTAGAAAATTCGAGCGGCGATTCTATTCTGTTATTTACAAACTTGTTTACGGTATACTAAGATAATCCATGGCCTTATACAGTCAGCACCTGACTGTAGCGTTTGTATTTTTGTTTTTATTTTAGGTCAATACACATTTTTTAATATTTTCTCACGCTTAATAAATTGACACCCACTTGTTTTTATTCACAATTACTTACGTGTATATTATAATATACACTGGTATATTATACACTTGTTTCCCGGCTGCGCCAGTTACCTCTCGGGAGCTTGACGGTACTTTGGAAGGGTGAAGGCTCGAAAGAAAACACGTCCAATCTGTTCAGCTTTTCCATGTCAAGTGACTGACTACATTTTTTTAATTACTAAGTTAACAGAGGAATCATACATAAGAGCTACATGTTGCAGTTCGGCAGCGCCGAGTTTTGTGGCGTAGCGGCAAATGCGTTGTGGCTGCGGCTGGGTTGTACGGTATTTTTATCCGGACATATCGAGTTTGTGGCGATTTGACGGCCGGTGTTGTTTTTGGCGTAGCGGCACTTTTATGCGTTGTGGTTGCACCTGGTTTGTACGGTATTTTGTCCGGACATATCCAGTTCGTGGCGATTTTGAGGGCCGGTGTTGTTTTTGGCGTAGCGACACTTTTATGCGTTGTGGTTGCACCTGGTTTGTACGGTATTTTGTCCGGACATATCCAGTTCGTGGCGATTTTGAGGGCCGGTGTTGTTTTTGGCGTAGCGACACTTTTAAACGTTGTGGTTGCACCTGGGTTGTACGGTATTTTGTACAGACAAAAATCTTGGCGATTTTGATAGCTGATGTTGTTTTTGGCATAGCGGAGGTTTTGGCGGCGGCAAGAACATTCTCGAAGGCTGTGGTAGATATGTATGTATGTCTTGTGATAGGGTCGGGGTAGATAGGGTAACTCGTTCAAGTAATTCGCCTTTGGATTGTAGAATTGTACAAAAATTGTTTGGCAAAGTGATCAAGCCCTTTGTATATGGAACTTTGCCACTTCCGATTTCTAACAATTTCTTCGAAAACCGTTCTGCAGATTGATTATTGTGAAATTGAACACGCATGTTTATATTCACAAAAACTTTGTTGATTGTGACGTTGATCTTACATTGTACGGTTAAATGCTACCATAGATTTTTTATGGGTCATTGTACATTCATCCAATATACATAATAATTGCTTTAATAATAATTTGCCATTGCAGAATTTCTTGATATGTTTCATGTGGGGTTGTTAAACACCTGTACGTTCAAAAATAATATCATAGTAATTAGCACTAATGTATTTTAAAATGTTTGCAATTCATTGATACTGTTTTTCACATTGCAATTCTCGATCAAATAAATCATGCATTGGACGATACATACTTAATTGACCTATTGCTTTATTTGCCATCCCAAGGCACATATCTTCAATCGATATCAATGCCTTGTTATACATTTCCAATGAGATCAGCAAATATTCCACAAATCAAGTGGATTCGATGAAAAAAAAAATCGGCTGCATGACCATCAACTAGTGCTCCTCTTTTACGTCGTTGCCTTTTCTTTTGCAGTTGAAATGAAATAGGGTGGTACGTCCGAATACAGCAATGTTCTGGTAAATTCATCACTTTCACACAATTGAAAGAATGCAGTTAATGTTGTTGCTGGTGGCTGTGCCACTCTCTGCTCCACATTTGTATCAGTAAAATAAACACGTTGTCCATTTTCCCAATGAACAGCCAAATGAACAACAGCAGGAAATAAATAATTTCTCCAAAGAGCTTCATTAGTACTAATGTAAAGTTCCATTTGATATTGTGAAATCATACTTGTTCATAACCCATCTACATTTTGCGCAGATTATTTTCTTATTTTTATAATAATGGTTTTGTGCTCATACTTTCTTAAATAACTTCTGTGTTTATTTTGAATATTCAGTTCCACTAAAAAATTTACTTGGGTTTTCTGAAGATTTTAAGAAAGTTATATTAAACTGTAAACATCAACTAGTACTTTTGATATCTAAAAATATGAATGAAGTTTATGATGCAGCCCACGCTGGTAATAATTTAAGACTTGAAATGCTGAGTATAACATGGAAAATTCCTCATGTAACCCCCAGTGATTCAGCTAAAATTAAATTATATGATATAATAACCAGTAAGAAAAGCAACAGTCGCGCGGCACGCGACAGTGGGATACCCTTCGACCTATGTTCCTATGTATGTAGACATATACATATGCACATACTTTGAAATTATTCTCGACAGATGGCGCTCCCGCATTGCGCTCGCCCGCCTCCCTTGTTAGCTGACACAAACACTTGGATTTATGCTCATACTTTCTTAAATAGCTTCTGTGTTTATTGTCCGATCGGATTGTAATTTAGAGAATACGAAGATATTTCACTCAGCTTAGTATATGTTGAAGTCAGAAAGTTGTATCTTTTACACAGTGCTTACAAATCGAGCTTAAAAATATAATTATAGATTTGAGGGGGCGATGGATATGGCATCCAACACTTGAAATAATCTTGATCTGCGCCTAGAATAAAGAACCTACATTTCAAATTTGGTATCCCTAGCATTTATAATAGCTGAGATCAGTGTGTTCATTTGGTCAGACGGTAAAAAAGGTATTTTTGCAAGTGGCGAACAAAAATTCCCATCTTCCAATTCGAAGATAATATCATCCATTTGTGCAATGCATCACAAGATAAAAAAGAAGGCTGCGCAATTGGCTGAAGAAAGATTCACAGTATCCCAAAGGTTAGGCCATGTTGCAAAGAGGTTATGCAACGCAGTGTTTAGTTTATGCAACGTCGTGCTAAGGATATAAATCGCTCTGAGCGCTGTGCCACTCCTACAAAGATATTGCAAGGTCTTGCTTCAGTCGGAGTGCAGAGTAAAAAGGCAGTGACTCCGCCTTTGGACCTTTAGTGACAAAGGCAGATTGCACTTTGAAAATCACTTAGAGAAAATTCACTATGAAAACTGTACACAGACGTAGGCCAGTACGTTTTTAAAATAAATAAAAGGCTAACAGCACCCGCATGTGGTCCTTAAATAGAGAACAATTCTTGCCATATCTTTTTGAACTGCATTCGGAGTTGGCTATTATTATCACAGTGACAATGACATGTCAGACAGACCGTCAAAAGGTCATGCTGCATTGAAGGCAACATAAAATTTTACCCAGGACAACATGTCCATTTATTTTCAAAATGATAATAAACTGTTCCCTAAACTGCTGTGGAATATACTTATCACAGTCATCCGAAGTCACACGAACGTCTTTACACTCGTATGTGTGTCGGCAGAGACACTTCCTATGAGTTGCGTATAGGTTTGTGTGCAGCACTGCTTTAGAGCCAGCTCTAGGCCTTAGCACTTGATCTTACTGGTACTTATCTTGCTCCTTTATTAGCTTTCAATATAAGCAACCGTCTTCCTCAAGCACGTCCTATTAAGTCTTTTCGTGGTAGATAACGAGGAAATTAGACTAGTTTATCTAACTATTTTACTAACCGAAATAATTTGGGTGGCTGTAATAGGAGTCGAATAATTTGGGTGGCTGTAATAGGAGTCGAAAACAAAAAGACGTTCGATCAATTTTAGTATATAAGCGAGTGCTGCATTGCTTAGCCTGGCTTAACTTCGGCGGCGAAACGGGGCGAATTTAAAACAGCGATAACACAACTTTATTGCGCTCCCGCTCCGCCCTAAACTAACTTACATTAGACTTCAAGGTATTCCAATTTCTAATTAAGCTAACTTAATTTAACACCGGCCCCGTTGAAGGCCTATATGGCTTGAAACTATTTGCAGAGCAGTTTATGAATGGCACGTCCAAAAATTCTTCCATCATTGATCCTAAGATCGACGACGCTGACCATGCCGTCCTGCACTACGTGTGTTGCCACGATCCTGCCAAGGAGCCACGATCCTGCTGTGGAGGAAGGATATCCTCGGCGACGACGAGATTTCCCTCTTTGATGTTGGGCTGCTGCTACTGCCACTTGCCCCGGATTTAAAGTCCCAGTACATACTCTCGGGTCCATCGCTGCCAGAACTGTTGTCTGACAAGTCGCAAACTACTCAAGCAATTGAGACCCGTCTGATCCGGGGTCCGGGGAGCTGGTGGGGCGAGTACCGACTCGCCTGTCAGTAGGTGCCCGCGAGTTGAGCACCGCTTCGACATCGACGATGGCTGTTTGAAGCTCCTCCGCTGTTAGCTGCGGGCTTCCCATCGCTCGTAGCAGTAAATGCTTTGCAGTTTTCACACCAGCCTCCCAGAGCCCTCCCAGGTGCTCGAGGCACAAATTCGCTTCTTGATGAAAATTCGCGCATTTCGCCTGCTTGCTTCTCGATCGTCCCTCGCAGATTGTCGAAGTGGCGACTCGCTCCGACGAAGTTCGTCGCGTTGTCGCAGTGCACGATCTGCGGACATCCTCGGCGACCAACAAACCTTTAAAAACAATAAAAACGAGTCAATGCATATCGGAGACAATTTCTAAATGAACTTCCTTGGACGCAAAATATACGAACAGCGTTATGTAGGACTTATAAGAGGGCTTTCCACAGAATTTAACCACAACCAGTAAGAAAAGCAACAGTCGCGCGGCACGCGACAGTGGGATACCCTTCGACCTACGTTCCTATGTATGTACACATGCATATGCACATGATTTGAAATTATTCTCCATAGATGGCGCTCGCGCTTCGCGCTCGCCTGCCTCCCTTGTTAGTAGACAAAAGCACTTAGTTTTATGCTCATACTTACTGTCTTGAATAACTTTTGTGTTTATTGTCCGATCGGATTGCACTTCAGAGAATAAGTAGATATAACTATCAGCTTAGTATAAGTTGAAGTCAGAAAGTTTTATCTTTAATACAACGCTTACAAGTTGAGTTCAAAAAATAATTTATTGATTTGCGGGGCGGTTGGCGTGGCACCCGACATTTGCAATAAACTTGATCTCTGCCGGCTACACAGAAACCTTCATGTCAAATTTGGTGTCTCTAGCTCTTATAATAGCTGAGATCTGTGTGTTCATCTGGTCAGACGGACATCCGGACAAACAGACGGACATGGCTGAATCGACTCGGCTAGTGATCCTGAGCAAGAATATATATACTTTGTGGGGTCTCCCATGCCTCCTTCTGCCTGTTACATACATTTGCACAAAGTTAGTATACCCTTTTTTGACCATTTTCAATGGTCGAAGTGTATAAAAATAATCGCCACAAATGTCGAAGGGACGGAGAGCACGGAGTTGGTCTGCAGATAAATTCCCCATTATTTGAGTCAGAAGTCGCGGTTTGCATTTTTAGCACGAACGAACCGTCTGACTGCTCTCGAAGGATACTCACAATTGCTCGTGGGCCAACATGAAAATTGGTTTGATGCAAATGTCGGACATAGCTCTCTACGAATTGAGAGCGTTTAGCTAATAACAACTCTCAACAACAAAAACCTACACCAAGTTCCCTTGTCTTCGTGAAAAATGGATTTAATCGCTGAAGATAAGGGCCAAGCTTGGATCCTTTGCGAACTTTGTTAATTTCCGTTGGTGACGGAATCTTTTCAAATTGGATATTCCTATTTTTACAATAAGCTATGAAGCAGAACATATAAGCTAACACCCTTAGCAATTTAAGCTGTGACGAGAATCTCTCGATGACGTTCGCTAAATCCGATTTAATTACGGCAGCGGCCAGTCCAACCGCTCTTTTTCTCATTCACAGCTCTAGATGCGCCTCTTGAAACTAGATCGTATCCAGTGAAAAGTAACTTCTGAATCTGACCAGTAGACGATTCGTTCGATATTTATCTTCAATAATGGCTTGATTCTGTGGCAAAGATCTGCTAGAAGGTGAGCGGCACATAACTCAAGTCTAGGAAGTGTTTTCGTCTTGAACAGCGCTACTTTTGACTTTGCAGTCAACAACGAAACCTTGTAACCTTCAGATGTGTCAAATTTGAACCTTAAGGCATCTTCACTAGGAGTCCATGATATACCTAGAGCCTAAGTTGCATCTGAATCCCAGATTCTTATCGGTTTAACTGTGCTTTCAGATGCAGTGACCTCTGGTGAGTTTGAAAACCACTTGCTCAATTCGAAACCTGTTGTTTGAAGAACCTGAGTCACTTCAGACTTACTTGTTATCTATGCATGCAGCACGAGTTAATATGTCATTGACATAAAAGTCGGACCGAATAACTTCAGAAGCTCTAGGGAGTGATCCTCTTACGGCTTCAATCCACTTCTTTAAGCACCTGATAGCCAGAAAAGGAGCTGGACCAGTACCATAAGTAACGGTGTTGAGCTAATATAATCTCAGGGAGTCAGATGGATCTCATCTCCACACTTTTAATTGGAATTGCGTATCAGCTTCATTTACCATTACTTGGTGGAACATCTTCTTGACATCAGCTGTCAAAGTGAAACTATGTAACCTAGATGTACCGTCAAACAGATTTCGTTCTTCCCTATCAAATAAAAAGGCTTTATTAGACTATGTTATCCTCTTTGGGACAAACTTGTTATCAATGGATCCGAAGAGATTAACAATAAATTCATTAGACCAACCATTGTATTTTTGCTCGATTTCTTGCTAGTATGATTAAACCTGAAGTTTGTCAAATCTTTATTGCTCGTTTCCAACGCTTCTTCCGAAATCATGCCAGTCGGAAGTGGTACACTTTCTATGATATCAGCTCCATGTATTAAAATTCTATGTACTGAGCTTGGCATATAAAACCATGGATATTCTACGATGAAAATTTAAGCGGTTTCCAATGCGTATTTGAGGAAGTTTTCAATGTTTATGGAATATCCTGAGACTATACAACGCAAATGAATTAAAAATTAATTCATGGTTCACACCAGTTATTCTAGCAGATACACAAAAAATCGACGAGCTGTATTTCCTCTATTGGTATTTCCTGAGCCTTGCTTAGGATTATCTTGGATATATGCTTTCCATTCTTCTAGTTAAATTTTATCCGAATAACGGACCTGCCACTTTTTAATAGGCAGCCGATAACTTATGTTCAAAATGCACTTAAAACATCGTAACCAGCTATGCAAAGTAGATAGACCGAATTCAAATAAGTTTTCATTTTTTGGCATACTTATAATAACATCCAAATTATTCATCTGTTTTGGCGTAGCCTTACAGATGCCGCATATCTGTGTCGAAGTTTCCGAAATTATGCTGAAGACTTCAATCAATCATTGTAAACTGACATTTGTGGTGAACTGCAAATCGGGCTAACCGTGTGGGCTCAACTCGCAGAATCTGAGATTTCACATTCTCAATTTTGGCTCTAACCAAATCTACAGAAAAATTGTTTGGATTGGCTTGAACAATTCTGGTTATTGTGTGGTCCAGCATTTCTTGAAACGGAACTTCTGCAAATCCTCTTCCACATTCACCAAATCTGGATAGCACATCCTCTTGGCGGAACGTAAAACAGTATATAGGGCTAAAGCACTCTCATTAGTATATTTTAAAGGCAGCTCTTTGTTAAGACGTCTTTTAATTATTTTGGTTGTTTCAGGCTCTGTGACAATCATTAAAACAATTTGGAATGTACTACGCTTTCCAGATTTGTACAAACTTATAAATGTTGCCTTAGCAAGCTCACTGCTGATATGTTTTTCGACGAGATACGCTAATTTGGTGGAATTTAAGCTGGCAATCTGTGAATTCTTTATATTCTATACCGACAATTGTGCTCTTCTGAGTATAGGAAAACAATATGTTCCTTTAACCAAGTTTGGTTGTTTCTCCAAAACGCTTCTTATCCCTGTTCGATTTTTTCCACCTGTTTACGCCGAAACAGTGCGAGCGTCACCAAGGGCTCTTGCGCTCTTTTATCAAACATATGTTAAGTAAGGCTTAAGATATATATTATTAAGTACATAAAAGAAATAGTTGAAAATTACACAGTGAAGTGAACGCCATGCGCCCCAGGTTGTTTCCCTTTTTTCGAATTGTTTTCGCGTCGGTTTTCAATCCCACAGCAGTATTTTCACACCCACCTACGATACCCCCAGAAGGAAGGAAGATATCATCAGCCGCCACTACAAACATTAGTCCTTCGAGCCGGATACATCTATATTCTTTGGACAGTACTCGTCACTGGATTTGCATCCCCTCGGCAACCCCTAATCAACGGCATCTCGACAGGATCCCCTACATGAACATTTGTACTGTGTGTAATTATTTTTAGATTTTTTACTTTTCTTTTCATAACCTCGCAACTTGCGCCACCAGACTATGTTAAGTTAGGTTTAAGCTATTCTTTAACATTTACAGATATAGTTGAAAATAAACCACAGTGAAGTGAATACCACGCGCCCCGCATTGTTCTTTTATTTCGATTTGTTTTCGCGTCGGCTTTCGATTTTCAGCATTCACAGCCCCAACTCTACGATCCCCCCAAGAAGGAAGATCTTCTTGCCGCCCCCACAAACAATGGTCCTTCGAGCCGGATTATATCTATTTGGACACCACGTCACTGGACTTTCATCCCCTCGCTCCGCTCGAACCACGATCATCGGCATCTCGTCAGGGTCCCCCACAGATAAGTATTAAATATTTACTTATCTTATGCGGCAGAGGACTGTGTGTAATTATTCCTTTGTGAAGAGAAAGATTTTTCGACTTTCTCCTAACCTCGCAATTTGCGCCACCGGCATCTCTGTAGGTACATATGTTGCTGCATTAGTAAGCACATACTTACTTACAGACGACTGCCACCTTCAAAAGTTTTCCATATATATGTATATGTACGGAAATACGAATCACAAATCATACACAGTTTATCCGTCTAATTCTATTTACAAACCTTTGCCACATATATGTATGTGCCTTCTCCTACCAGTTTCTAACGAACAAAGGTACATACACTTTCCAAACTAACTTAAAATTGTATGTTAATATATGTGTAATATATATTCACATATTACATACGTACGTTGCCCATTAAAATATATCGTCAAGCGGCAACTGTACCTCCAAATCTAACACCAGAAAAAATAACTCTTGTATTCCTTTTTTATTACATTTATATATTAACATATACATCAAAACTTCGGTCAACTTCGGTCGCTGACGTTTGCAGACGTGTTTTTAATCGAGCTCCGAGCTAATGGTTATTAATATAAAACAAATAAATAAATCGAAAGCGAAAGAGACGCTGTGTGCGATGCACCATCGCTCGAATACATATTTGGTTTTTTAAAAAGTATAAGCAAGTAGTTTTTACATCTTCAAACAAAAGATAAAAACAAAAAAAGCAAATAAAAGGAATAACTATGAGTGACAACGACGTTCGCGCTCAGCGTCAATGCGAGCAAGACGATCGCCGGCTCTCATTGCAACGCAACAACGCGTACTTCTCATACGTCTCCGCGACTTCTGCAGACAGCGAGCGGTCAATCACCCCTTACCCGACGAATTTATTTTTGCCAACAACTCAAGAAAGAGCGTGTTCTTGCTCCCCTCATTACAAGCTTCGTCACAAAACCAGCAAGCTCCAAACACTTGCGAAATTTCTTTACGCTTACCTACGGTGACTAGTACGGTGACAACAACAACCACTGCAACTGCAATCACAACAACAACTGGATCGGTATCGTCGGCTCGCTCAATTTCGTCGACGCAAGCACTTGCTCGCCCTGAGCCAGCGATCAAAACAAAAACGCAACTTAACGGTTCCGCTCTGCTATCAGCAAACCAAAACCGGGTCGACCATATAGACTGGAATGGATCGCTACATAACAATTAAACGAAAACTCAGCCCTCAAAATAAGGCAAAAACTACACGCGACAATGTCACTAATAAAACGCCAGCAAACACCAACAGATTTGAGCTTCTGGCAAATTCTACTGATGAAAGTGTACAAACGGTAAAGTCATCCAAAGACGAACCTAAGAATGTTAAGCCTCCTCCAATATACTCGTACATTCGCGAAAAAAACACAAGTGCATTAGTGAACAAAATAGCCGCACTAATAGGAGAAAACTCATTCTACGTAATCCCCCAAAGAAAGGGGAACATTAATGAAACAAAAGTTCAAACTCAAACCGAGGCTAGCCATCGTCTCCTAACCAAATTCCTGGACGATGCAGGAAAAAACTTTTTCACATCGGCGTATCACAGTAGAAGAGCCACACAAGCGCAATCGCCCAGTGCAGTGCACTAACTGCCAAGAATATGGCCACACTAAGGCTTACTGTACACTGAAATCTATTTACGTAGTCTGTAGTGAAGCCCATAGCACAGCGAACTGTCATAAGAACAAGGAAGACAGCTCTGTAAAAATGTGCACCAATTGGGCCCCTCTTACACGGCAACCCTTCCTACACATCGTACCAATCCTAGCGTTTCCTTCGCTAGTGCCTTAAAATCGGGAATTAAATCCGTAAATCCAATAATACAAAAGTCAACTACTAGACGGGAAGAACAGGAAATAACTACTTCGAACGAACAAACGCAGCATATATCAACTGGCATTGAAATAATGATGATCTCACTACAGCAAACCCTAAAAGAATTTATGACATTTATGCAAACCACAATGCAAGAGCTTATGCGAAACCAAAATACGCTGATACAGCTTCATAATAGAACTGATCACGCATTTTGACCCCAAAGGGCAAACAACTTTATAACGCGCTCAATTAAGCCACGAAATAAGCACGACTATGTGACTCCGGGTAGGCCTACATACTGGCCAGCAGATCCAAATAAGCTACCGGATCTCATTGACTTCGCAATAGCAAGAAGGATCCCAAGAAATAATATTATGGCCGAGTCACTTGCAGAACTATCATCTGATCACTCACCAGTTCTACTTACTCTCAGGCATCGACCACATAAAACTAAGCAGCCCTACAGGCTGACAGGCAACAGGACCAACTAGGCAAGCTACACGAAATATGGTTGTACTCACATGGAACCAACTCAAACAGTGTCTACCGATGAGGATGTCGACCGCCTGACCGAATCGATGGAGGAAACACTTGTTGCTGCAGCCAAGGCCTCTACCCCTCCAGACACACACAAAATGATAAATCATATCAGGACAACTCGCGAAATCGAACAGCTAGTTGTTGAAAAACGAAGACTAAGAAGAGAATGGCAGAATCACAGATCCCCAAAGGCTAAGGAACAGCTAAAAATAGCAACACGTAGACTAACCAGGGCACTTAAGCTTGAGGAAGCAAAAGCCCAGCATCTATACATCGAACAACTATCACCCACCCGCAAGAACCTGTGGTGAACAATAGTTTTGTTAGATGCTTGTTCATTCAAATGAAGTGGATGGTTATTTATAGTAAAGATTTATTGCAATTAAGATAAAAGTTTTTTGAAAGTACAAAGCGGCACGTGTGGTGTGCTTGACAGATAGCGATGGAAGAGGAAGAAGTAGTGATGGTTACAAGGATATCGATAAATTATAATTTAAATAAATGTGATTGGCAAATTCAAAGGGTTGCCAGATCTCCATAGTACTCCCTCCTAGACTTTAAGTTGTGAAACGAACAGGAAGTCTAATAGTGCGGCGTGGTCTAGATGTCTGATGACGTAGAGATGACTTGATTTGATTTGGAGGTTGATCCATGTGTGTAGATGGTGTGTCTGTATTGGTTGTAGACGATTTTGTTGCTACTTCTGATGATGATGCTGTTGATGATGATGCTGCTGCAGATGATGATGTTGCTGCTGCTGCTGATAATGATTCTGTTGATGATGATGTTGCTGCTGCTGATGATGATGATTCATTGTGTAACTCAATAAATGCTGGTTTGAGCCGATCGATTGCTACCGTGGTATTCCGACCGTTGATGAGAATATTGTAGAATTTGTTATGTTTTGATTTAACTTCATAAGGTCCATCGTAAGGCGGCTGTAATGATCCGCGCACTGTATCGTTGCGTATGAAAACATGTGTTGCTTCATTTAGCTGTTTAAATACAAATGGCTTTGAAGTGTCGTGATGGGCTGTTTGTGTAGGGCGAATATCGTTCATCATTTCAGCGAGATGTTTTACAAATTCAGTTTGCGGTAAAACATTCTTTTCTATATGAAGAAATTGTCCTGGAAGTCGTAGTGTTGATCCATAGACAAGCTGTGCTGCTGTAGTTTGTATGTCAGGTTTGAATGCTGATCGTAATCCTAACAATATGATTGGTAGTTTGCTTGGCCAGTCAATTCTGTTTTGACACATTATGGCTATTTTAAGAGTACGATGCCAGCGCTCAATGATTCCATTAGCTTGCGGGTGATATGCAGTAGTACGTATATGATTGAT
Source organism: Zaprionus camerounensis (assembly GCA_018904165.1). Classification (NCBI taxonomy): domain Eukaryota; kingdom Metazoa; phylum Arthropoda; class Insecta; order Diptera; family Drosophilidae; genus Zaprionus; species Zaprionus camerounensis. The sequence goes on along the minus strand of JAEIFS010000542.1, from coordinate 35,534 downwards.
GCCGAGGAGCCGTGACAATTCGTTGAAAAGTCTTGATTCGAATTGTCTGCCTTGATCTGTGGTGGTGGTATGGTGTGGTGATATCCCAAAGCGGGATATCCAGACGTTGATGAGAGCTGCGGCTACTGTCTCTGCTTGCATGTCTTCAATTGGAACAGCTTCAGGCCACCGTGTGTAGCGGTCTATGATGGTGAGACAGTATCTAAATTGGCCAGATTGGGGTAAAAGTCCAATCAAGTCCAAATTTATGTGTTCGAAACGATGTGCTGCCAATTGATAGTGTTGAAGTGGTGAATGAACATGGCGGGTTACTTTGCATCGTTGACAAGGAATGCAATGTTTGACGAAACTAGCGATTTCCTTGTGCATCGAAGGCCATATAAAACGTTGTTTGATGATCTTCTTTGTAGATCTAATGCCTCCATGAGCGATATTGTGGAGTTTGCAGATGATTTTCTTCCTGAGTGGCTTTGGAATAAATGGTCGAGCTGTAGGAGTATAAAAATCACATAAGGTTGATGTATCTGAATGTGGTAGGTTTACAGATTTGAGTTGCAGTGTTGAGTTGTTGTCTTCTAAAAGTTGTTTAAGCTCTGGGCAATCTTTTTGTGTTGACGCTATTTGCTCGTAGTCGATAATGTTGTTTTCGATTGCTGCTATGCGAGACAATGTGTCTGCTGTCGTGTTCTCAACTCCATCGACGTGGAAGATGGTTGTTGTGAACTGACCAATGAAGTCCAATTGGCGGAGTTGTCTGGGTGATGCCTTGTCCGGCCTTTGAGTGAAGACGTATATGAGCGGTTTGTGATCAGTGCGGACATGAAATGATTTGCCTTCTAACATATAGCGAAAATGCTTGATGCTGAGATAGATGGCGAGAAGTTCGCGATCATACGTGCTGTATTTGCGCTGAGCGTCTGTTAGCTTTACACTGAAAAATCCCATTGGCTGGTATTCATTATTCACGATTTGGTGAAGAACTGCTCCGACTGCTGTATCACTAGCGTCTGTGCTTAGCGAAAGTGTTGCATCTGGAGATGGGTGAACCAGGAGGGTTGCTGTTGCGAGAGAATGCTTGCACTGTTGGAAATGTTGTATGTTTTCGTCTGTCCAGTTGATTGGAGAAGAATCGTTCTTCTTATTGACTGGAATTAACTGCAACAACGGGGCTTGATGTTCCAGTGCTTTGGGCTGGAATCGTCTGTAGAAGTTGATCATTGCCAGAAAACGTCGAAGTTCCTTTACAACTTTGGGTAATGGAAAATCAACAATTGCTTTGACTTTGTCTGGTAGAGGTTTGATGCCATGAGAGTCGACATGATGTCCTAAAAATTCGATGGAATTTTGTCCGAAGGCACATTTGATTGCGTTTATTGTGAGGTGAAGTCGTTCAAAAACTTGGCGAAGATGAATTTCATGTTGTTCAGCGTTACTTGATGCTACGGCGATGTCATCTAAATATATAAAAACGAAGTCGAGATCTCTGAAGGCGACGTCCATATAGCGTTGAAACGTCTGTGCTGCGTTGCACAAGCCAAATGTCATATGCGTGAATTCGTATAAGCCAAAAGGGGTAGTTATAGCATAGAAAATATGTGTGCAATCCTGAATGTGCGGCAGAGGGTACCGATCAGGAATCGTTTGTGCATTGAGCGCTCTATAGTCGCCACATGGCCGCCATTCGCCTGTTGCTTTACGGACCATGTGTAAGGGTGATGCATATGGGCTTTTTGAAGGACGACATACTCCGATTTTTAGAAGATATCCAAACTCTGACTTTGCAGCTGTCAGCTTATCAGGAGTATTATTATTATTATTATTTGGAGAGGGAGTCTCCCAGCAGAGAAGGGGCGAGGCACTGCGACCAGAACGATCTTTTGTACCCATAATGCTCTCCCTAACATGACAAAAGCTGTTCCGCTTCCCTGATGAAGCATAACAGGTCTTTTGTCGAGGAACGGACAATGTGCTCGGGAACTGCGGTTTCCACGTGCAGATGTTTCCTCCTAATCCAAACCAAGGCTGGACAATCACACAGGATGTGTTTAGTGGTTTCGTCGTCCTCTTTACAGAGCCTGCATTCTGCATCAGAGGACAGACGCATTTTTGTGAGGTGGTAGTTCACCAAATGGTGGCCACTAAGGTAACCAACAAGGAGATAGAGATCTCTCCTAGAGAGTAAGTTTGTTCTTCGCTTAACAGAGGGATTCGTAAGCTCTCTAGCCTGCCTCATCCCTGGTTGGAAGAACCAGTAGCGTTCGGTCAACCTAATCGCCCATGCTTTCACAAGGGATGAAATAGTTGACCACCCCACGCCACAGAAGGGTTCGGGGCCATGCAGAGGGGCTGATGACCCCGCCCTCGCTAGTTCATCCGCTAGCTCGTTGCCCTGGAAACCAGAGTGACCAGGTACCCATAGAAGGGTAACTTTATTCCTATTGGAAAGCCTCTGAAGGCAGTTCCAACAGTCAGCCACCATACGTGAACCTACTCTTTTTGAGGAGAGGGCTAGTATGGCAGCTTGGCTATCCGAGAAGATGTAGATATTCGCTCCTCTGATCCCCTTCTCAAGAATAAGATGACAGCAGAACTCGATGGCATGAACCTCGGATTGAAAAACTGTGGGCCACTTGCCCATAGCAATCGAGGTTTTGGAGTTGGGACCATGAATTCCAGCTCCAACCCCCTGATCAGTCTTTGACCCGTCGGTATACCATTGTATACCGTGAGGGTCACTGATGGGGTTGCCAGCATCCCAGTCCCTCCGGTCCGGGATGAGGGTTCTAAATTTTGCACCAAAGAAGAGTTCCTTGGTCATAGAATCTGATCTAGAGCAGATCTCTAAGCCAGGAATGTCTTTGATAAGTCAAGCGTGCCCCGATTCGGTAGCTAGAAGCCCAGATTGAAGCTTGATTCTAAAAAGAAGACTACTAGCGGCGACTTCTTGTATTTGAATATGCAGAGGAGTCAAATTCAATATCGATTCCATTGCTGCTGTGGGACAGGTGCGAAGTGCACCCGTTAAAGACAGGCAAAGCAGCCTATGCAGTTTAATGCATTTGTTGATGGCAGTGACCTGCGTAACCTTTGGCCACCATACAATGGCAGCGTAGGTAACGATGGGTCTTACCATCATCTCAAATAACCACCGAATGGTGCAAGATTTGAGACCCCAGATCCTGCCAAAGAATCTTCTGCAGGCCCACATGGCATGAGTTGCCTTTGATAGGGTGTTGTTTAGATGGGAGTTCCAGTTCAGTCTTTTATCGAGAGTTACCCCTAGATATTTGACCTCGCTGGAAAGTCCCACGGGAGAGCCGCCAATGTGCAATTGTCCTATGTCAACGGAATGGCGCTTAGTGAAGGGAACGATAATTGCCTTTTTGTGGATTGATGCTTAGACCAACATCTTCGCACCATCTACAAACCGTGTTCAGAGCAGATTGCATCAGTTCTGTCACGGTGTTGGCAAAGTTCCCGTTCACTACGATAGCCAGGTCGTCAGCGTAGCCGATTACTACCACGCCCTGTTCTGCAAGGATGCTCAGTAGTTCATCAACTACTAGGGACCAGAGTAAGGGGGATAAGACCCCTCCCTGGGGACATCCCTTAACCGCACTAATAAAAGCGGTCGTAGAGTCCAAGGTAGAGGAAATAGTCCGGTGTTTGAGCATAGCATCAATCCATCGGATTAGGGGGCGGGCGATATTTCTGCGCTCCAGCGCAGCAGAAATAGACCCGTAGCCGGTATTATATCAAGAAAGGAGCACAGAGCAATGTTCTTGGATGCGAGGGCTCTTTCGATATTACCAACCAGCTTGTGGAGAGCGACCTCCGTCGATCTCCCGGCTATATACGCAAACTGCGTGGGGTGCAGAGGATGAGTTTTCTGCAGAGAGCACCGAATGTGCAGGTCTACGAGCCTTTCCGCCGTCTTAAGCGGAAAGGAAGTAAGACTGATCGGCCGATATGACTTAGGCTGATCAGGGGGACGATTCCCCTGTTTGGGAATGAATACCACATTGACTCTCCTCCAAGAGATGAGTATGTAACCCCAAGTGAGACTAGCCCTAAGAAGGCCGACCAGCGGATCAAGAATGTGATCCAGGCTGTTTTGTAAGAGGGCTGGAAAGATTTGATCGCCCCCTGGGGCTTTGAAGGGAGCGAAGGAATCTACAGCCCATTTCACCTTTTCAGGGTCGAAGATGGTTCCTGATAGACTGGACCCACGAGAGTCCGGTGACAAGGTGGCGTCATCGTGACTGGATAGATCTGGGTTCGCCACAGAACCTGGGAAGTGGACTTGTAGCAGAAGATCAAGTGCTTCCCTGCGATCTTGAGTGAAAGAGCCATCTGCTCTTTTAAGAAGCCCTATCCCATTAGACGACCCTTTGGCCAATACTTTGTGGAGTCTCGCTGCCTCAGGCAACGATTCAATGCTACCACAGTAGCTGCGCCACGTATCGCGCTTAACACGTCTAATGTTCTTGTTATAATTAGTGAGAGCGTCCCTATAGACGTCCCAATTGACACGGTTAAATCTGGCCTTGTTGAATAGACTTCTAACCTTCCTTCTTTGAGCAGCCAGTTCCTCGTTCCACCATGGAACTTTACGGTTGACTTTTAGGGTCTTCCGAACAGAGCTGTCCTCGAAGGATGTGATTAGCACATCTTGAAGCATGTTGGCAGCAAGTTCTATCTCACTGATAGAATTGGGGTTGCTGATCAACGAGTCTGCTTTGAAAGCCACAGAGGCTTTGAAGAGTTCCCAGTTTGTCTTTTTGGGACAGAAGGAGTTCTGGCGGATCTCGACTTGGCCAGGGAGGTCGAACCTAATGTGCTGATGGTCCGACAAAGTAGCTTCGTCTGTGACCCGCCAGTTGGCCAGCGAACTCGCAATAGAGTTGCTGACTAGGGTAAGGTCCAGAACCTCTTCCCTAATGGCGTTAATAAAGGTAGGCTTACACCCTATGTTAGCGACATCTAATTGACAGCACAATAGATACTCTAAAAGGGACTCACCACGTTTATTGACGTCGCTGCTTCCCCAGATCGTGCGGCAGCCACTGCTGTCACTCCGGAAGGGGCCACCGTTGCCGCCGCCGGAGGAGCGCTGATAGGGGGGGGAATGGTTGGAGAAGGGGAGGGGGACAGGGCAGGAGTGGGAGAGACCCTGACGGCGGAGTTCTTAAGGATAAATTTCACCCTGGTGAACCGGTATTTCACGTTACCCTTAAGATCCGTCAGGACCTTATACGACGCCTCGTCGACCATCATCGCGAGGTGCGCCGTTTTGCCGTTAAGGCTGTGTTGAACCACCCGCCACAGCTTCGTTGAGAAGCGTTCATAATTTTGGTTGTCCAATTGACCCAAAATTGAGGCGGGTGGGAGTTCAGCGCTGTTGGGGAAGTAACCTCTAATGAGGTGAGCTCTTGGGAACTCAGGTTCCTCCAACAGTTTTACATCAAGGCAGCTGATGGACCTGATATGTCCAACAGCTCCCCTGACCCACTCAGCGGTGATGCTATCCTCACACACAAGGAGCAGCCATTCGTTTCGAGGTATACAGGCCTCGAAACCTGGACCGGCAACCGATGTGGAGGGCAGCGACATTGCCTTGAGGATGCTTTCTTTCACCGTAGCCAACTGCTCCGGTGAAAGGGGTTTAGTGGGATCAGCCGAAGTGAAGCCCAGTTTCACTCTGCTTGCCACTTGGCTGAAGAGTGGCTTTGTGGACTCCACATGAGTCTTTTTGGGCTTCTTAGAGGACCCTTGGGGTTCGGGGAAAGTATCGTCAGCACGCGTCCGCTTAGCCTTGGTTTCCGCGGGGGCGCAGTGGCGATAGCAAGAGCATCTGCTCTGCTCGAACCCTTTGCGAGTGCAGCTTTGAATAGCTTCTTCTCGCGGGTCTTCATTTTGACAAAGGCGTTCCCCGAGTCCAGTCGCAGCGTCTGGATTTGGGAGCCTGCTTCCGTGAGGCCTGACCTCTGAGAGGCCACGGAAGCGTCGTCAGCAAAGCTGATCAGGTCACCGTCAGCTTCAGCGTCAGAGGACATCACCTCGACGTTTTGCTGCATGCCTGAGCAGTTGTTGGACGAGAAAGCAGCACTAGCGAACTCAGTGTCCAAGGGAGTTCGTGGCCGATCCGAGTCCCCAGAAATACAAGAGTCGAAACCCGTAGTATTTGGGGTGGAAGCCAGCAGCCCAATAGCTGCAGTGCTGGTGTTGGGGTCGGCCGTGAGGGCTTCACCCTGGATTGATGCTATCAAAGCCGCATCAGACTTTTCTGTTTTTTTGTTTAGTTCCATAAAATTTGGTCCCACGAGTAGGCGGGAAGGGAAGGTCACCCACGACATAGCCCGCGTGCCGTGGGAAGTCTGAATGAAACTGGAGGGCGACAGGTATCCAGAGTCCGCATACTAGAGACCAGGCTACCCCCTGGCCATGCATCCATTAGCGTATGCTGTTCCGCCTTGGATTGGGGTGATTTATAGATTCACGATCTTCGCCCGACTACAATTAGTCAGCACCCCTAGCAGAGACATGACCGTACTAGGGGCCTGCTTCCAGCCGCCCTCACGTGGAGAGTATAGCCGCACTTCCGTCAGTAGGAGTAAGGACGGCACGTACCACAGCCAAAGCTATGGTTACATTTATTTCCCCTTACTGCCTCTGACGGCTGACGGCCAGGAGTAAGACGACGAGGTTTTGAAAATGTGGGTGCTCCTTTGGTGTCAATGCAGTGTGTGACATCAGATGTGGTTGGTTTGGGTGTTGTATGATCCAGTTGAGTGATGGATTTGAATTTTTCCAAAATTTTGGAAAATTTGCATGCTGAGTTGAATGTTTTAATTGCGAATGAAGATTGAAGGCTGCAAATAACATTACGTGCTAGCAATGTTTGAGCGTCAATCAATTTTTGGCGTTTAATATCAACAAGCAGATTGTAGTGTTGTAAGAAATCCGATCCGATGATTGGTGTACTGACATCATAGGATTTTATTATACTGCCATTTGCTGCGAAAAGAGGATTTTCGTTGGATGATGCGATGCGTTTGTTTATGGTTGAAACTGGTATAACGGATACGTCTGCACCTGTGTCAATAAGAAAATTTTTTCCTGTTTTTGAATCCAGTATAAAAAGTCGTTTGTATGTGGAAACGCTGTTTATTGTTATCCGATGTTTTGATGTATATGGTAAGGCTATATCGGATTGACTATCGAAGTTGCCTTTATGATCTTCGACAGCTGCAGTTAGTTTTTTGAATTGGTGTTGAATGAGCAGGGCTCCTGACAGTTTTGTGCTTTGTCGCCATACTTGGTGTGATACCTGTTAGAGCAACATAGTTTTGTTTAGTTTTATTATTAGTTTTAATATAGATATTACTTTAATGAAATTATAATTATTGAATATTAATGTGAAATTGATATTGAAATCATAGGTTAGCATAAGGTAAGAGAAAATTGTGGAATTGAAATGTAGTTAAGCTCTCTTTATAATGCTCTCTTAAGCCCTTGACGATCGGCAAATGCCGACGGTGAATTCGAGGAGTGTGGTCGGATTGTGGCCCACTCTCGCTAATGAAAAAAGCATTCGTTGTTAAGTAATCGTTGTTAAGTAATCGTAATAGCCAGCAGCAGCAATAAATCGCCAATTTATGAATTATTAATCAAGCCACCGCGTCCTTTTTATTTGTTTATATTTCGCTCTCTAAAAAACCTTAGATTTTTCATTGGCGCCCGAGCAGGGACTTCGGTGTAGTGGTTAATAATTTGTTTTCGGTAACAATTTATTTTGTGCTGTTCGTGGCAATTGCTTCGCGCGTTTCGTGTGCGGGTGTGAAAATTAGAAAAACATTGACACTTGTGCTTGTGGGAGTCATCATCCTACCAACTGGACCAAAAGCTGCCAAGCCGTCTTCATCGTCGCCGCTGGACCATATGGATAATAATCGTCGTTCCATGTCTATTGATTCGCTAGACAGTCTCCAGGTATTCAGTGTCAAAAATTGATCGTACACGTATATAGTGTGTTGTGTACTGTCGCTTTGGTCGACATTAAATTAACTAAGATATTACATAGCTCAATTTCTGACACTCATTTTGTTGCACACAAATATAGATAATCATATGTATGTATATATATTAAATATTCGCGCCAACCTATTTAAATAAATGACCGCCAAATATTGAGCAGAACAAAACTATTACATAGGTACATATACATATGTATAGACACACACATATAAAAGCGAACATACATACATACATATGAAGTTTAGTAAGTTTACTAACAATTTGTTATTCGCATTATAACAAATAATAATAAACAAAAACGGCAATTTTTATCATACATTGAACTATAAAATTGGTGGCTTACATATTAGTTATTTTAATAATTAAGTGTGTGTGTAAATGCAAATTATCTCCTTTCGATCTTCGCTAACCGCTAACTTGGAACATCTGTGAATACATACCTACATACGTATATATCGGCGTTTGCATATACACACATACATTTGTCGTTGCGTTCGTTCACCTCGAACCTCCCGTTGGGCTCACATAATTTTGTTGTTTCGCTTGCGCCTGAATTTAGCGCCAGTTACATATCGTCACCCCGCACCCCGCATATTCTATTGCTGTCAACAAACGTAGTTACAGCAAACGTTTGTTTGATTCTCTTTTCGCTTGTTTTTTCTCTTGTTTGTTTGATATATATACCACTTAAAGTGCGTGTGTATATATTTTCTCGGTTGCATTGCAGGCCCCGCACCCCGCATTTTACATTGCTGCCTACAAACGTAGTTACAGTAAAAGTTTAGCTTGTTTTATCTTGGATCGCTTGGATCATTGTCGTTTGTTTGTTCACACAACGCATTGGTTGCGTGTGTGTGTGTATTAAGCAAGTTAGACTTACATAGTCAGCGTCGTTGCGAGGGTAGCTCACAAAGTTTGTGACACATTAAATTTTGTTAATTTAGTAAGCCTTTTTATTAAACATGTCTGAGTCCGAAAAAATGATTGAAAAGCCACAAATCAGCAAGACAAGTGCAAAATTATCACTATGCTTGCAAAGATTTGACAGGGTCCGTGCTGATATTGCTCGTATGCAAACAGCAATTAAAGCAAAAACCATCTCGACTAGAGCTTTTAGAAGGATACATAGGAAAGGCAATGGATTTACAGGCTGAGATAGATAATTTAAGCCCTCTTAATGATTCTAGAGGTTCATTAGAGGATTTGTGTGTCGTCACAAGGGCATTATACATAAATGCATCCAAGCCAACATCAGAGCCTAGACCTGAGCATAATTGCTCCGTAGTTTCAAGCCAGCGTTCTCAGTTGCCGAAAATGCGTTTGCCAAAATTTAGTGGCAAACACTCAGAGTACAAAAATTTTATGTGCCTGTTTGAAAGTTTAGTCGATGATGACAATTCCTTGTCAAACGTCGAAAAGTTCAATCATCTAGTTTCGTGTTTGTCAGATGAAGCATTGGGGGTAGTTAAGCCGTATCAATTAACGGATTGTAACTACCCAAAGGCCCTCGCTAGTCTCAAAGCAGTGTATGACAACAAATGTCTTATATTCTTTGAGACAGTTTCACAATTGTTTGACATACCTAGCATGACAAAACCATCTGCATCGAGTTTGAGATCGATCATAGATACGGTGTCTGCTATTTATTCTTCGTTGTCGTCATTAGGAAACGGCAAAGACATTGCTAATTCAATGATAATTCACATGGTCATGGCAAAGGTAGACCATGCTACCAAATCTCGTTTCGAAGAGCAGCTTGATTATGATACGCTGCCGTCTTGGGAAGATTGTGCTAGACAACTGAATAAACGGTATCAGTATTTGTCTGCAGAAGAGTCAACGCGGGACAAAACAAAGTCGCGAGTTGACGCTAAGAAGCCCCATCAGTCTAAATCGTCCTTTTCTTGTGCTGATGGAGGACGTTCATCATCGTCTGTGTGCGTTTTTTGCAAGGCAGAAACGCACAATATTTATTCGTGTCCATCGTTTGCTGCAATCTCAGTTATGCAGCGTTTTGAATTTGTCAAAACACAAAAGCTCTGCCTTAATTGTTTAGTGGTGGGGCATACGGTGTCAAAGTGTAAGGCATCAAAATGTAGAATTTGTTCGAAGCCTCACCATTCCTTGCTTCACAGGTATAGTACACCTGTTCAAGGTGAGACGCCTTCTCTTCACGCGACTGCTTCAGAGGCATATTTGGGACATGTGCTCAATAATGAGCAAGTCGTTCTCGCCACAGCTGTCGTAAATGTACGGGATAGATTTGGTCAGTTGCATCCTGCCAGAGCCTTGCTCGATAGTGGTTCCCAAATAAATTTGATGTCTGAAAGCATGGCTCAAATGCTACGACTCAAGCGCGAGCCAACTTCCTAGCTATCTCAATGGTTGGTGGTGCAACAATAGATAGCAAAAATAAGATATGTGCTTCTATTGAGTCGCGCATAAATTCTCACAACTTTTCTGCTGACTGTTGGGTATTGAAATCCATTTCAACAACACAGCCTGCACATTCAATGGGTATTTCAAATTGGAAAATTCCCAAAAATATAAAGCTTGCAGATCCAGAATTCTATAGGCCAGCTAAAGTTGACATTCTTTTGGGAGCAGAATTGTTCTACGAATTATTGTGCGTTGGGCAAATAAAATTAGGTTCTGAACTTCCTACAATGCAAAAACGTTGCTAGGATGGATAGTAGCAGGCAAATGTACTGAGCAAGTACCTATGCGCCAGTTCAGTGGGTGTTTAATGGCCCAATCTAATTGTTCTCTCGACTCGTTAGTTAACCGTTTCTGGGAATTGGATCAATGTCCGTTCGAGTCGAAGGCTGTTCGCCAAACAGCTGAACAACAGGCTTGTGAACTGTTCTTTGAGAAAACTGTAAAACAGTTATCTTCTGGTCGCTTCCAGGTGGATCTCCCTTTCAAGACCGATCCAAAAGTTCTTGGCCTGTCCCTTCAAACTGCTGAAAGGCGTTTATTGCAACTTGAGCGTAAAATATCAAAGGATGCAGTTCTTAAAACTATGTACCATGACTTCATGAAAGAGTATTTAGATTTGGGACACATGTCCATTTTGAAGTCAACTCCTCTAGAACAGCATTATTATATTCCTCATCAATGCGTTCTTAGGCCTGAAAGTTCCTCCACCAAGCTTCGTGTAGTTTTCGACGCTTCTAGTAAGACGTCAACAGCTGTTTCACTAAACGAAACACTGATGGTGGGGCTGACAAAGGGAGCTATATTCAATCATGATTAATTTTCGGTTGAATAAATATGCCGTAGCTGCTGACATTTCAAAAATGTATAGGCAGATAAATGTCTCTGAAAAAGACAGAAATTTCCAACTTATTCTGTGGTGAGAAAATACTTCACAAAATATTCAGGCATACCGACTTAATACAGTCACATATAGTACAGCTTCTGCACCTTTTCTGGCGATACGCTGCTTGTTTGAGCTGGCTGCACGCACAATCACATCCTATTGGATCAGATGTGATTAAGAAGTGTTTTTATGTTGATGATATGTTGGCAGGTGCAGATAGTGTAGAAGAACTTAACACTATTTGCAATGAAGTTCAACAAATATTGAAATCTGGAACTTTTCCACTTGCCAAGTGGGCATTCAACTGTAGTGATCTGTCGTTCAAAATAAAAGCTAGTGACGAAGTGACTCTTAAAATTGATGATCAGAGTTGCGTAAAAACTCTTGGGATGCGCTGGGCACCTCAAGGAGATATATTTAAATATCATCTCGATGTGGACAGTTTTGCTTTGGCTAAGCCAACGAAACGCAACATATTGTCTGCAGCTTCTCGCTTATTTGACCCTCTTGGTTTGCTGTGTCCTATTGTTACCAAGGCCAAAATGTTGTTGCAGGAGTTGTGGAGACTGAAAATAGACTGGGATGAAGCCATCCCAATGAGTCTTCACACTACATGGAATAAATTTACCATGACATTGCGCGATTTACATAAAATCCGCATCCCCCGGTACGTATGTCTAAATACGTATCAAAGGGTTCAAATACATGGCTTTGCCGATGCATCCAGTCATGCATATGGTTGTTGCATATACGTTCGAACTTGCAACAACCGAGACGTTGGCATTACATTGCTGACTGCAAAGTCTAGGGTAGCTCCACTAAACGTGAAAACAATACCCCGACTAGAGCTATGTGCAGCGCTCTTGGTGGCCAAGCTCTGGCACCAAATTGCGACAACCTTATCAAGAGGAACCGACATAGACGAGATTGTTAGCTCGTTATGGTTCGATGGGCCAAGTTTCTTGAAACTGGAGGAAGACCAATGGCCTCAGCTTCACCTGGTTGAAATAGCGTCGGAAATCAAATCTTCCGAAGACAAAAAAGTGCTGTTTTATGTACTTTGTCAGAAGCTGAGCCAAATAGTTTTGTTGAGCTAATTAATCGTCACTCCAACTTTCCAAAGTTGATTCGCATAATGGCTTATGTGCTTCGATTCTGTTACAAAGGGCTCAAATCAGACTCTCTCGTGGTGTCGGCATCAGAAAGAAATATTTCATTTCTTAAACTGATCGCCATAGTACAAAAGCACATCGTTCAAAAGCGAATTGAAATTATTGAGACAATCAGTAGTTCTAGCACCAATGTTGCAATCGCTGAATCCATTTATTGATATATTTGACAAAAATGGAATACAATTCGAACTCATTCGAGTAGGAGGACGTTTGTTACACGGGCCCCTCTCGTATGACGCTAAATTTCCGCTTTTAATGACAAAGAAGTCAGGATTTATTCAACTATTTGTCAGTTATTTGCATCGTAGGCACTACCATGCTGGCCCAAAAGTTCTAGTTGGACTTTTGAGGCAGCAAATTTGGGTAGTAAATGCTCCAAGCTTGTGTACTGCAGTTGTTCGGAACTGCATACACTGCTTCCGATACAAACCAAAATTGTTGGGGCAACTAATGGGAAATTTGCCTGCTGATCGTCTTCGAGAAGGTCGGCCGTTTCGAGTATGTGGAGTAGACTTCTGCGGGCCGTTCAATGTTAGCTATAGAATCAGGGGTAGACCACCTGTAAAAATGTATGTTGCCGTTTTTGTTTGTTTTGCCTCAAAGGCGGTTCATTTAGATCTGGTAACCAATCTATCAACTGATGCTTTTTTGAACGTTTTTAAAAGGTTCATCGGGAGACGCGGATTACTGGAGACGATATTCAGCGACAACGCGACGAATTTCGTTGGAGCGAGCAACGTGTTGAGGGAGCTGCAGACGGCGTTCCACAACAACGAGGCGAGGCTGGTGAACTTCGCAGCGGAGAGAGGAGTGCAGTGGAGGTTCATTCCCCCCCGCGCCCCGCACTTCGGAGGACTGTGGGAAGCCGCAGTGAAGTCTGCCAAGCACAGGCTTCTGCGAGGAGCGAGCAACGCCAACCTGACGCAGGACGAGTTGAGCACACATCTGGTGGACGTCGAGGCGCTGCTCAACTCCAGGCCGTTGCTCGTCGACAGCAGCGATCCCAGCGATGGAGAGGTGCTGACGCCAGGCCACCTACTCATCGGTCAGCCTTTGTTGGCGCTGCCTTTAGGATCCGATCCAGACGAGAGCAGCAAGAAACCAGGACGAGGATATTTGAGGCTGTGGCAGCAGTTGTCGGCGCTCAAACTGCACTTTTGGCGCAAGTGGTCCAAGGACTACCTGCTCAGCCTCCAGCAGCGCACTCAATGGGCCAAAGGCGAGTACAATCTCGAGGAAGGAGCGGTCGTGCTAGTGCACGACGACAACACGCCCCCTCAGCAGTGGATAACCGGGCGCGTAACGCGCACAATTCGAGGGGAGGACGGCAAGGTTCGAGTGGCAGAGGTGAAAACCGCAACAGGCGTCATTAAGCGCCCTATACATAAGCTGGCTCTACTCCCAATAATTGAAAACCGGAGCTCTTCAACGGGGCCGGAATGTTAGAGCAGCATAGTTTTGTTTAGTTTTATTATTAGTTTTAATATAGATATTACTTTAATGAAATTATAATTATTGAATATTAATGTGAAATTGATATTGAAGTCATAGGTTAGCATAAAGTAAGAGAAAATTGTGGAATTGAAATGTAGTTAAGCTCTCTTTATAATGCTCTCTTAAGCCCTTGACGATCGGCAAATGCCGACGGTGAATTCGAGGAGTGTGGTCGGATTGTGGCCCACTCTCGCTAATGAAAAAAAATACAAACGCTACAGTCAGGTGCTGACTGTATAAGGCCATGGATTATCTTAGTATACCGTAAACAAGTTTGTAAATAACAGAATGGAATCGCCGCTCGAATTTTCTACCGATTATCAAAAATAATCAGTACCTAGGGAACACCAAGGGGAAGTTACAGCACATGTAATGGGGCTAGTTGTTCTTAAAAAGTTAAATTTTGGTGAGTCGACTTAAGATATTCTCCGCAACTTAAATATTTCCCAAATTAATTAATTTCTGCAATCTGCACACATAGATAACTTAATTATATTCGGATATTTATTAAAACTCGCAATGAAAATTGCGCTTTATTTGGATTAATATTAAAAATAGAAAAAACCACAGTCGCGCTGCACGCGACAGTGGGATACCCTTCGACCTATGTTCCGATGTAGTTTAATTTGTTAAATCATACACATATACAAATGCGCATGCTTTTAAATTATTGCCGACAGATGGCGCTCGCGCTTTGCGCTCGCCCGCCTCCCTTGTTAGCTGATACAAGCACTTAGTTTTATGCACATACTTTCTTAAATAACTTCTGTGTTTATTGTCCGATCGGATTGCAATTTCGAGAATACGTAGATATTTTAATGAGCTTTGTATATGTTTAAGTCGGAAAGTTGTATCTTTTATACAGCGCTTACAAATTAAGTTCAAAAATTAAATTATTGATTTGCGGGGGCGGTGGGCGTGGCACCTAACATTTGAAATAAACTTGATCTGCTTATAGTACACAGGAGTCTTCCTGCCAAATTTGGTAACTCTAGCTTTTATAATAGCTGAGATCTGTGCGTTCACAAGACAGACGGACAGACGGACAGACGGACAGACGGACAGACAGACAGACAGGGCTCAATCGACTCGGCTTGTGATCCTGAGCAAGAATATATATACTTTATGGGGTCTCCGACGCCTCCTTCTGCCTGTTACATACATTTGCACAAAGTTAGTATACCCTTTTTTGACCATTTTCAATGGTCGAAGGGTATAAAAATTTGGCGGAGATCAATTTTATACAGTGTTCGACGATACGCGCAATTTGAATTAACGAACAGAAGAAGAAGAACGCATAGACAAAGCAGAAGCGAAGTGTCGCAACCATTAGACTGAGCGAGAGGGCAATAGGTATATGTATGCATTTCTAGCGCATACAAAAATTTATTTCATGTGCTTCTTGTTGATTTTTTGGCACTAGCCAGAGTTATTCAGTGGCTGAGTGGATTATGTCTCGGACTGTAAGGACCACAATATTGACCGTGTTTCGGAGTTCGATTGCTACCGCGATCGGCATGTGAAAGTTTTTGTTTTTCATTAAAATATTTTAAAAGCTCATTGAAAAGTGGCGGCGGCGGTAGCCGGTTTTTTTTAAGTTTTTGGTACGCAATATATGTAATTAGAACTTACTTCTCTTTCGTTGGTACACAACAGCAACTCGAAATCTAATTGTATTGTACATATGTATGTACATACATGCGTGCAATAATGTGTGTTGAAGTGGGATGCCAATACATACATATGGATATGCAGACATGTATGTATGGGCGTCCCACTCGCACATTCACAACTTTTAAAGGGCTTGTAGTGAAACGGTGTCACTATCGTCTGCTTATGATGGTGCCGCGCTGCCAGATCGGGCTCATATCGATGAGGCTGCGTCGCCACAGTCTTATGATCGCTGTTATGTTCGAGCATTCTAATTGAAAAAGTCATAACAGGCAAAATACGGAAAGAGTGACGACATTGAAGAACGCATTGTTTAATTTTGGCTCGCGTCTTTTGATGCGTGCTAAATATAAAAATAATAGTAAACTTTATTTATAAATAATTAATATTATTTGTAACTATTAT
Source organism: Zaprionus camerounensis (assembly GCA_018904165.1). Classification (NCBI taxonomy): domain Eukaryota; kingdom Metazoa; phylum Arthropoda; class Insecta; order Diptera; family Drosophilidae; genus Zaprionus; species Zaprionus camerounensis. Next base: position 19,433 of record JAEIFS010000542.1, on the reverse strand, counting down.
AATTTTATTGCATAATATAGTATGAAAACAAAATGAGGAAAAACTATATTTTATTGAAATTTAATTAAATAATTTAATTTGTTTGTAGCTGCTATATTACAACCCGCTTGACTGCAACTTTTCTTTTAGTTTATTAGAATAAAATAAATAAACAAAATAAAATAATAAATAATTAATAAATGATAATTCATAATTCGCACCCGCCTCAACCGGGAGTTGAACACACGCACTCTCTCACAGTCAATCTAATTTGCTGTCCGCCACTCTAACCACTCGGCCATTGTCTCACTCCTTAGCCCATCGGCAAAGCTGCATTGTGAACCAATTCTGTTACCATACAATGCAAATAAAAAGTTTAAAATGCTGTGTGTCTGACGCTAGATTCGAACCTGGGTATGCTTGTGTAAATTAGATCTGCTTAAGTATATATGTTCAAAGTGAGTTTAATTAGTATCATATCTCACTTATTAATATTCCGATTTAAATGAAATTTTCACATAACGCCCGTGGCAAGGTATTTGTCATGTAAGATATAGAACTTTGGTTGTTGAGCTAATATTGTAGTTGTTAAATAGTTATTACTGATTTACAGAGGCGGAAAGGGGCGTGTCCAAATTTTACAAAAACTTTGAGACACTGCAATATATATGTATATTGTCGCAAAATTTGATGACTCTAGCTCTTATAGTTTCTGAGATCCAGGTGTTCATACAGACAGACAGACGGACAGACGGACAGACGGTCAGACGGACAGACGGACAGACGGACAGACAGACATGGCTCAATCGACTCGGCTACTGATACTGATTCAGAATATATATAGTTTATGGGGTCGGAGATGCCTCCGTCTGCCTGTTACGCACATTTCCGTTCCGACAAACACAATAGACCATGAATTTTTTTAAAATCCATGGCCTAAATACAAACGCTACAGTCAGGTGCTGACTGTATAAGGCCATGGATTATCTTAGTATACCGTAAACAAGTTTGTAAATAACAGAATGGAATCGCCGCTCGAATTTTCTACCGATTATCAAAAATAATCAGTACCTAGGGAACACCAAGGGGAAGTTACAGCACATGTAATGGGGCTAGTTGTTCTTAAAAAGTTAAATTTTGGTGAGTCGACTTAAGATATTCTCCGCAACTTAAATATTTCCCAAATTAATTAATTTCTGCAATCTGCACACATAGATAACTTAATTATATTCGGATATTTATTAAAACTCGCAATGAAAATTGCGCTTTATTTGGATTAATATTAAAAATAGAAAAAACCACAGTCGCGCTGCACGCGACAGTGGGATACCCTTCGACCTATGTTCCGATGTAGTTTAATTTGTTAAATCATACACATATACAAATGCGCATGCTTTTAAATTATTGCCGACAGATGGCGCTCGCGCTTTGCGCTCGCCCGCCTCCCTTGTTAGCTGATACAAGCACTTAGTTTTATGCACATACTTTCTTAAATAACTTCTGTGTTTATTGTCCGATCGGATTGCAATTTCGAGAATACGTAGATATTTTAATGAGCTTTGTATATGTTTAAGTCGGAAAGTTGTATCTTTTATACAGCGCTTACAAATTAAGTTCAAAAATTAAATTATTGATTTGCGGGGGCGGTGGGCGTGGCACCTAACATTTGAAATAAACTTGATCTGCTTATAGTACACAGGAGTCTTCCTGCCAAATTTGGTAACTCTAGCTTTTATAATAGCTGAGATCTGTGCGTTCACAAGACAGACGGACAGACGGACAGACGGACAGACGGACAGACAGACAGACAGGGCTCAATCGACTCGGCTTGTGATCCTGAGCAAGAATATATATACTTTATGGGGTCTCCGACGCCTCCTTCTGCCTGTTACATACATTTGCACAAAGTTAGTATACCCTTTTTTGACCATTTTCAATGGTCGAAGGGTATAAAAATTTGGCGGAGATCAATTTTATACAGTGTTCGACGATACGCGCAATTTGAATTAACGAACAGAAGAAGAAGAACGCATAGACAAAGCAGAAGCGAAGTGTCGCAACCATTAGACTGAGCGAGAGGGCAATAGGTATATGTATGCATTTCTAGCGCATACAAAAATTTATTTCATGTGCTTCTTGTTGATTTTTTGGCACTAGCCAGAGTTATTCAGTGGCTGAGTGGATTATGTCTCGGACTGTAAGGACCACAATATTGACCGTGTTTCGGAGTTCGATTGCTACCGCGATCGGCATGTGAAAGTTTTTGTTTTTCATTAAAATATTTTAAAAGCTCATTGAAAAGTGGCGGCGGCGGTAGCCGGTTTTTTTAAGTTTTTGGTACGCAATATATGTAATTAGAACTTACTTCTCTTTCGTTGGTACACAACAGCAACTCGAAATCTAATTGTATTGTACATATGTATGTACATACATGCGTGCAATAATGTGTGTTGAAGTGGGATGCCAATACATACATATGGATATGCAGACATGTATGTATGGGCGTCCCACTCGCACATTCACAACTTTTAAAGGGCTTGTAGTGAAACGGTGTCACTATCGTCTGCTTATGATGGTGCCGCGCTGCCAGATCGGGCTCATATCGATGAGGCTGCGTCGCCACAGTCTTATGATCGCTGTTATGTTCGAGCATTCTAATTGAAAAAGTCATAACAGGCAAAATACGGAAAGAGTGACGACATTGAAGAACGCATTGTTTAATTTTGGCTCGCGTCTTTTGATGCGTGCTAAATATAAAAATAATAGTAAACTTTATTTATAAATAATTAATATTATTTGTAACTATTATAATTTTATTGCATAATATAGTATGAAAACAAAATGAGGAAAAACTATATTTTATTGAAATTTAATTAAATAATTTAATTTGTTTGTAGCTGCTATATTACAACCCGCTTGACTGCAACTTTTCTTTTAGTTTATTAGAATAAAATAAATAAACAAAATAAAATAATAAATAATTAATAAATGATAATTCATAATTCGCACCCGCCTCAACCGGGAGTTGAACACACGCACTCTCTCACAGTCAATCTAATTTGCTGTCCGCCACTCTAACCACTCGGCCATTGTCTCACTCCTTAGCCCATCGGCAAAGCTGCATTGTGAACCAATTCTGTTACCATACAATGCAAATAAAAAGTTTAAAATGCTGTGTGTCTGACGCTAGATTCGAACCTGGGTATGCTTGTGTAAATTAGATCTGCTTAAGTATATATGTTCAAAGTGAGTTTAATTAGTATCATATCTCACTTATTAATATTCCGATTTAAATGAAATTTTCACATAACGCCCGTGGCAAGGTATTTGTCATGTAAGATATAGAACTTTTGGTTGTTGAGCTAATATTGTAGTTGTTAAATAGTTATTACTGATTTACAGAGGCGGAAAGGGGCGTGTCCAAATTTTACAAAAACTTTGAGACACTGCAATATATATGTATATTGTCGCAAAATTTGATGACTCTAGCTCTTATAGTTTCTGAGATCCAGGTGTTCATACAGACAGACAGACGGACAGACGGACAGACGGACAGACGGTCAGACGGACAGACGGACAGACGGACAGACAGACATGGCTCAATCGACTCGGCTACTGATACTGATTCAGAATATATATAGTTTATGGGGTCGGAGATGCCTCCGTCTGCCTGTTACGCACATTTCCGTTCCGACAAACACAATAGACCATGAATTTTTTTAAAATCCATGGCCTAAAAAGCATTCGTTGTTAAGCAATCGTAAAAGCCAGCAGCAGCAATAAATCGCCAATTTATGAATTATTAATCAAGCCACCGCGTCCTTTTTATTTGTTTATATTTCGCTCTCTAAAAAACCTTAGAGATTTTTCAATACCAACAATTTTTGTTGTTGTTGTTGTTGTTGGGCTGTGGAGTGTTGCTGCGACTGTTGCTTTGGAATCTACTATTGCTGCGAGAACGTCGATTATTGTTGTTGCTTAGAACTTATCCGAGTTTGCTGTTGATTTGCTGAAATAATTTTTCTTGAGCATCCAAACGTTTTTCTATGTTGCTGAAACGATCGTCTATAGGATTTAGATTGTTGGTGTTGTTGCGTGATATGGCTGAAATATTGTCACTCGATGTAAAAGTGAGTGAGTCCATGACAGCATCTGCGGCTGTTGAAAGTTGGGATAGTGTTGTATCCGGGGCACTTTCGAGCATTCCTACAATGACGGCACGAGCTTGAGGTGGAAGGCGCTTGATCCAGTAGCGACGAACAACTGATTCGTCGTTGGTGGCATTTGTCCGTTGTAGCTGACTGAGTTAATGACTTGGGCGTCCATCACCGAGTTGTATTCCAGATGCGAGCTTTTCAAGGCGAACCATTGCCGATTCTGCGAATTTGCCTAGTATAGCCTGCTTAAGTGTAGTGTACGGATTTGTTTCCGGTTCGTTTTGGATAAGATCGTGGACTTGCTCCAGATATTTAGGATCTGCGTACGCTATGACTGCTGCGTACTTCTCATGCTCTTTCCGAGAACCGATGCCTTGCAATAGAAACAAGTTTTCCAATTTGGTGAAAAACATATCTATGTTTGTGATTGTGTGAAGTTGTGGAAACGGCATCTGTCTAGTAATTGTGTTTAAATTTGATCCTCTTGGTTCTAAATTATTTTGTGCATCAGCGAAACTATCGTTCTCCATCTTATAAGAATGTTGTGTGTGCTTAGTATGATGAAACACGTGTAAATGATTGCGTCAGAAAATTATGACGAAATTATGTTGATGTGCGATTTTGATAGTCGAGGATCACCAATTGTAGTGAACCAGTGGTTTTTTAGTGCGTGTTTGAAATCAGGGTTCTCCAATTGTGGTGACTTGCAGTGTGTGCGTGTGTGAAAGTCAGGGGTCACCAATTGTGGTGACTTGCAGTGTGTGCGTGTGTGAAAGTCAGGGGTCACCAATTGTGGTGAACAATAGTTTTGTTAGATGCTTGTTCATTCAAATGAAGTGGATGGTTATTTATAGTAAAGATTTATTGCAATTAAGATAAAAGTTTTTGAAAGTACAAAGCGGCGCGTGTGGTGTGCTTGACAGATAGCGATGGAAGAGGGAGAAGTAGTGATGGTTACAAGGATATCGATAAATTATAATTTAAATAAATGTGATTGGCAAATTCAAAGGGTTGCCAGATCTCCATAAACAATTGTGGAAAGCACACAAAAATATTCAGCCACCAGCAGAAACAGTCGTTCCACTGCGAGGCCCCTCTGGAAGCTGGATACGCAGCGAAGAAGATAGAGCAAATGCATTCGCCGATCACCTTCAGAACGTATTCTAACCAAATTCTGCTAGCAACTTATTTGTCCTACCTGCAGTAATTAAAATCTTGCCACCAATAAATCCAATAACATTTAGTCAAAGTGAGATAGCATCTACTATAAAAGATCTTAACCCCAAAAAATCAACTGGACACGACTTGGTGACACCAAAAATGATCATAGAACTCCCACCGTGTGCGTTTCTGACCTTATGCAATCTCTTTAACGCTATTACGAAACTTGTATACTATGCCCAAAGGTGGAAAAAGACGGTCATAGTGATGATTCCTAAGCCAGGCAAAAACAAAACGCAACCCTCATCCTACAGACCAATCAGTCTGCTATCATGTCTCTCGAAACTGTTTGAAAAGGCATTTTTAATATACCTAGCTCCCTACTTAAAAAGGCAAAACACAATACCATTTGGTTTTCGCAAAAATCATGGAACGATCGAACAGGTCAATCGCATCACAAACGAAATTCGTACTGCTTTTGAGCATCGGGAATACTGCTCAGCTTTATTCCTAGACGTCGCACAAGCATTCGACCGTGTCTGGCTGGAAGGACTAATGTACAAGATAACAAAACTACTGCCGCAGAATACCCACTGGGGCACCATGGTACCTACGCAGCGAAAGCATCCATAGAGACCTCAACATTAATCTCGTCAACGAGGAAATCCAGATGAGAAAAAGTTAACATCAAGCACAGCTCGCCGGACACGAAAGTCCTCTCGCGAAGTCGCTCACGCGCAAAGATTCTCCAGCCCAGCAAAGAAATCCTAGGGCCGTCTCTTACTAATACAATTATTTCAAATTGTAATTAATTTTTCAAATTATAATTAATTTAACTTATATAATAAGATTTGAATAGTTATTGTTAGTCTCATAATAAGAGAAGATCCAATAAATAACGCAATAAGTTTGAAAAAAAGAAATATATATATATATACATCAAAACATTATGACCGGCAGTAATATTTCGTCCATTTTCCTACGCTCTTCCCATGTTGGTAAAGACACCAAGAAACACCTTGCTGTACCCACGACTAAGCATAGACGCTCAAGCTCTCTTCCAAGTTCCCTACTTGGCAGAACACTTTCTCCCGCCACTATACGGAAAGCTTTCACTCCGGCCACATCTAAGGTTAGTCAGGTGCCAAAAATTTTGGTGCACACTCCTCCACTTACTCGTTCAATTGGTCATCAGATCTTACTGGCAATAAAAATAGCACTCCAAGAGTTCATTAACGCTTCTGATAAGCTCACGCAGTTCGATGCTAGGATTCAAAATTCTCCTACAGCCTCACTTCACACTCACAGAGTGCGTCTTGCGCAGCTTCGCTTCATATGGACTGCCGTAGAACTCAAGTATGAACTCTGTTCCAACGCATTGTCTCAAACGGAGACGAATGCTGAGTACAAAATCGCCATGGAAGCCCGGTGTGTCCATTGCCATTCCATATACGAGGAACTTGCATCTCGTTTAAATGACAGTATAGAGACGGAACGGCTCCCTCTCTAGCACCTGCAGCAGCACAAGTAGCTGTCGAGCCACGAAGCTGCCAGTCACCACCTTTCGATGTTGAAGTGTTCTCCGGTGAATACCTAAAATGGCCAACTTTCCGTGATCTCTTCACAGCGGCTACATTTCCGATCCTAGCTTAAGTCAAATCGAGAAATTGGTCCATTTAAATGCAAAGACCAGTGGCGAAGCGAAGGCAATCGTATTCAAATCCCCTCTTACGAATGAGGGTTTCTCTTCTGTTCGGAAGAACTTGACGGATAGGTTCGAAAATAACAGGCTGTTAGTCAACAGCCAACTTAAGATCCTTTTCGTCAGTCTCTAAGGTGTCTGGGGATGCCATCCAAATCCTTCAAAGCACTATACAAAGTTTCTTAACGGCTCTAGACCACTCCAAAATCAGCACAGAGAACTGGGATTGCGTTCTAGTCTTCCTATGCTCGTCTTAACTCGCAAGGCTGACGTTGTCACTTTGGGAGCAATCCGTACAAAACAAGGCTGAAATTCCGTTGTGGAAGGAAATGTCAGATTTCCTTTAAGAGCGCTATCTCACATTTTAAGCGATAGAGTACGCGCAAACCTGCTCGAAAAGAGCCTCCTACGAGGAAAGTCAACTCTTTTGAGTCAAAGGTTGCAGCCAAACCACAAACCTGCAAACTTTGCTCAAAGGCGAACCATCCTATACGTCTGCGCTTTCTTCAAATTGTAACCGTAGAAATGTACTTGGTGTAATTTAAGTGAATAATTTAATCCAAGAGGACGTTGAGAGTTTTGATCTGGTTAGCCGGTTAAACTTTGGTCATTTTTATAATTAAATTAAAATAAATTGAATTAAATTAAATTAACTCTTTTTTTTACGAATTTTAAGCCGCCTATACCTTATACTGAAGGCGAAGACCCATTCGATATGATATGTGATGATGCACAGATTGCTGAATGGAATAACCAGGGTCTGCCAAGCGACCGAATGTCTGCAGAAAATGCTGCCATTTTGGTGCAATCTCAGCGCTATCCACTCATGATTGATCCTCAGTTGTAAGTGTAAAAACTGTAACATTTTTTAAGATAATACTAATTAAAGTTATAGGCAGGGTATCAAATGGGTTAAGTCCAAATATGGGTCTGGTCTAGTTGTCTTACGTCTTTCCCAAAGAGGATATTTGGATGGTGTAGAAAGGGCAGTAAGTAACGGAAACGTATTATTATTAGAGAACATTGAAGAAAGCGTGGATGCTGTATTAAACCCTTTACTTGGACGACAGTTAATTAAAAAGGGTACTGTTTTAAAAATTGGTGACCGCGAAATTGATTTTAATTCAAATTTTCGATTAATTTTGCACACAAAACTGGCAAATCCACACTATAAGCCAGAAATGCAAGCTCAAACTACACTGATTAACTTTACAGTTACGCGGGACGGCTTAGAAGATCAGCTACTTGCTGAAGTAGTTAAAGTGGAAAGACCAGACTTGGAGTCTATGCGAACACGACTTACCCAACAGCAAAATCATTTTAAAATAACTTTAAAATTTTTGGAGGACGATCTCTTGGCACGTTTGTCATCTGCCGGTGATAATGTACTTGAAGATATAACTTTGGTAATGAATCTTGAAAAAACAAAAAAAACGGCAGACGAAATTGAAATTAAGGTTGCAGAGGCTAAGATTACAGGTGTTCAGATTGACTCTGCACGTGAAGCCTATCGTCCTGCAGCTGAACGTGCCTCAATTATCTATTTTATTTTGAATGACCTATTTAAAATCAACCCAATTTATCAATTTTCTTTAAAAGCATTTACAGTGGTTTTTAATAATGCAATGATAGGTGCTCCTCCGGCAGAGAGGTTAAAAGAACGTGTGGTAAATCTTATGGAATCAATTACTTATTGCAGCTTTGTTTATACTTCTCGAGGTTTGTTTGAGCAAGATAAACTAATATTTCTTCTTCAAATGTGTTTACAAATATTAGTAAACTTGGGTGATGTTGATACTACTGAACTAGATTTTCTTCTTCGATTTCCATATATGCCAAACCAAACTTCTAACTTCTCTTGGCTTTCGCATGCTGGATGGGGTGGAATACGCGCATTAAATAATTTAGCAGCTTTCAAAGGAATTGAAAAAGATATAGAAACATCAAATAAGCGTTGGATGAAATTTGCTGACTCTGAAAATCCCGAAAATGAAAAATTGCCGGGCGAATGGAAGACAAAATCGCCCATACAAAGACTTTGCATTTTGCGATGCATACGTCCGGATCGTATGTCTTATGCAATGAAAGGATTTATATATGAAAAATTAGGCTCAAAATATATAGATGCACGATCCATAGAATTTTCGAGAACTTTCAAGGAGTCTAGCCCAGAAACACATATTTTTTTTGTGTTGTCACCTGGAGTAGATCCCTTGAAAGATGTGGAAAAAATTGGAAAGGTTTTAGGTTACAGCTTTGATCATGAAAATTTTCATAGTGTCTCGTTGGGCCAAGGTCAGGAAATAATTGCTGAAAAAGCAATTGAAACGGCAGCACAACAAGGACACTGGGTAATTCTCCAAAACATTCACTTAGTTGCCAGGTGGCTTCCTAGTTTGGAAAAAAAAATAGAAGCATCGTTAATCAATGTTAATTCAAAGTACAGACTTTTCCTCAGCGCCGAGCCAGCGTCTGATCCAGCAGCGCATATTTTACCTCAAGGAATACTAGAGTCTGCTATTAAAATAACAAACGAACCACCTACGGGAATGATGGCCAACGTACATAAAGCTCTTGATAATTTCTCCGATGAAACACTTGAAATGTGTTCTAAAGAAACAGAATTTAAAGCCATTCTGTTTTCACTTTGTTATTTTCATGCAGTTGTCGCAGAACGTCGAAAATTTGGTCCTCAAGGCTGGAATCGATCGTATCCTTTCAACGTCGGTGATCTTACAATTTCAGTATATGTTTTATTTAACTACTTGGAATCAAACACTCGCGTACCCTGGGAGGACCTACGTTATTTATTTGGAGAAATAATGTATGGTGGCCATATTACAGATGACTGGGATCGTCGACTATGCCGCACATATTTGGAGGAATTTATGCAACCCGAGCTGATTGATGGTGATCTAGAGTTTGCTCCAGGCTTTCCTGCTCCAGGTATTTTAAAATATGCAGGATATCATCTTTACTTAGATGACAATTTGCCTCCCGAGAGCCCATCTTTGTATGGATTACATTCAAATGCTGAAATTGGATTTTTAACTATGGTATCAGAAAGGCTTTTCCGCATTGTTTTTGAGTTGCAACCACGAATGGCAAGTGGTGGAGGTGGTGATTCTATATCCCAGGAAGATATAATAAAGGGTGTGATTGAAGATATAATTGACAAAGTACCATCACCTTTTAATATTTTGGAATTAATGGGACGTGTTGAAGATCGTAATCCATATATTATTGTGGCATTTCAAGAATGTGAGCGTATGAATATTCTAATGTCTGAGCTTAGACGTTCCCTTAATGAACTGGATTTGGGACTTAAGGGGGAACTCACTATATCCTCTCTTATGGAAGATCTTATGTTATGTCTCTATATGGATCAAGTTCCAGAGCAATGGACGAAGCTTGCTTATCCTAGTCTTTTAGGATTACAGTCATGGTTTGGTGATCTTTTACTTCGCCTGCGTGAACTAGAAGGTTGGGTGTCGGACTTTAAGTTACCATCTTCAATATGGCTTGCTGGTTTTTTCAATCCGCAATCTTTACTCACTGCTATAATGCAACAGACAGCACGTAAAAATGAATGGCCTTTAGACAGAATGTGTCTAAACTGTGATGTTACTAAAAAATCTAAGGAGGAACTTACGTAAGTCATAAGCATACATCTTTTTAATTTATACAAATAATTATTTTATTTTATAGAGCCGCTCCTCGCGAAGGAGCTTTTGTCAACGGCCTATTTATGGAAGGTGCTCGCTGGGATAAGAAACAAGGTACCATAGCAGATGCTTTAAATAAGGAATTGTTTCCTTCGATGCCAGTAATTTATATTAAAGCTGTTACTCAAGATAAGCAAGATGTAAAAAATATTTACGAATGTCCAGTATATAAAATTCGGTAAGGATAATTTATTAAATTCACTTAAAAAGAGGTAGACTTGTCTCGAATTTATATATTTAATATAATTTTAAATGTTTTCTGAAAACTTTCGGTATTCCGAATTTAATATGCATAGTGTCGAAAATCATCGTTTATGTTACCAATGCATGCATGTCAGCTGATTGAATGCTATGAATATGTTATGTTAAGTTTATAACAGAATACTGCTAAATGTTGGTTCTTTCTAATAAACATTCACACAGTGAAGACGTACGCGCGTTTCTCTCTTTATTTTATGACTCTCCGCGTCCGGGCTACTACTGCGGCAACAAACACAAACCAATAGGTTATGGGCCCAGGTTTCGTCCTAGCCTAGATGGAGGTCTTATAAACTTAAAAGTGTTTATGTGGTGAATGAAAAAATAGTCACGGATTACACAGCCCCACAAAAAATAAAAAGTTGTATGATCTGGGTAAGCGGCATATGCAGTTATATGTATTTTGTGTCGCTGAATCCGAATCCGATGTCAGAATTTCGCCATCACGTCTAGACTTCGACATAACCTCACAAAACTGAAAAACCTTAAAATATCCCCCAAAAGATATAGAATCCTGATCTCGGAGCCGGGTATCGACCACGGACTACCGAAATCACCGACTTGCGGCTGTTCCCGGAGTTCCACTGTATGCGCTGGGTATTGACCTTCTAGCGCACCAGCGGAACTCTGGAACAGTTGGACCACGCAGTCTCACGCCCTCGCAATGCACGCGCACACTCACACACAGGTACTGACACGCCCACTCTCGGCAGTCGCGCCCCTCCCTTCCCCACTGCATGCAACACCAATTAGTTCGTTTCATATGTTTATTTATTCTGTTCCTTCTTTTCTACCTGCCCTTGCCCTACCTACGCACCGTTACACTGCCTTGCCCGTAACGGGCCCTGCCTAATAAATCGGTCAACAAGGGGCTCGCTCACCTTTTTCTACGAGTCCTCCTGGGTTTCCTCCTGATCTCTTCTCCCTTCTGGTATGCAAGTTTTCACACTTGCGTCACTTTTTCTTGTTGTCGCGACTTATGCGCCCGTCACATGCTAGCGTCACCACTTAATTAATTATTGTCCTCGTACCAAAATTCCACCCAGCCTCCAGATGCCGGCGTTAGATTGTTGGCAGCGCAGTCGCAGAGCTTAAGCCGACCACACACTTTGCGACGTATGGAATTCTGGAATTCTGTTGCGCTCTTCTCTGCTGGTGCTCTGCCGCTCTCCCTCTGCTGGTATTCTGTTGCGCTCTTCTCTGCTAGTGCTCTGCCGCTCTCCCTCAACTGGTATTCTGTTGCGCTCTTGGCTGCGTTCTGCCGCCCTCTCGGCTGCGTTCTGCTGCTCTCTCGGCTGCGTTTTGCTGCTCTCTCGGCTACGCTCTGCTGCTCTCTCTCGACTGCGTTCGGCCGCTAGGTGCATGGTGGTGATTTTCCTTGGCGTCGGCGTCTCTTGTGCTGCTGCGCGGAAGGTTCGGTGAGCGAGCCTATACCCTGTATTCGTTAGCCCTACCCTTTGCGGTAGTTTCGACTACCCCGTAACTTAAACACAGTGTTAGAGCAGCATAGTTTTGTTTAGTTTTATTATTAGTTTTAATATAGATATTACTTTAATGAAATTATAATTATTGAATATTAATGTGAAATTGATATTGAAGTCATAGGTTAGCATAAAGTAAGAGAAAATTGTGGAATTGAAATGTAGTTAAGCTCTCTTTATAATGCTCTCTTAAGCCCTTGACGATCGGCAAATGCCGACGGTGAATTCGAGGAGTGTGGTCGGATTGTGGCCCACTCTCGCTAATGAAAAAGCATTCGTTGTTAAGCAATCGTAAAAGCCAGCAGCAGCAATAAATCGCCAATTTATGAATTATTAATCAAGCCACCGCGTCCTTTTTATTTGTTTATATTTCGCTCTCTAAAAAACCTTAGAGATTTTTCATTGGCGCCCGAGCAGGGACTTCGGTGTAGTGGTTAATAATTTGTTTTCGGTAACAATTTATTTTGTGCTGTTCGTGGCAATTGCTTCGCGCGTTTCGTGTGCGGGTGTGAAAATTAGAAAAACATTGACACTTGTGCTTGTGGGAGTCATCATCCTACCAACTGGACCAAAAGCTGCCAAGCCGTCTTCATCGTCGCCGCTGGACCATATGGATAATAATCGTCGTTCCATGTCTATTGATTCGCTAGACAGTCTCCAGGTATTCAGTGTCAAAAATTGATCGTACACGTATATAGTGTGTTGTGTACTGTCGCTTTGGTCGACATTAAATTAACTAAGATATTACATAGCTCAATTTCTGACACTCATTTTATTGCACACAAATATAGATAATCATATGTATGTATATATATTAAATATTCGCGCCAACCTATTTAAATAAATGACCGCCAAATATTGAGCAGAACAAAACTATTACATAGGTACATATACATATGTATAGACACACACATATAAAAGCGAACATACATACATACATATGAAGTTTAGTATTTACTAACAATTTGTTATTCGCATTATAACAAATAATAATAAACAAAAATAGAAAAAACTACAGTCGCGCTGCACGCGACAGTGGGATACCCTTCGACCTACGTTCCTATGTATGTACACATATACAAATGCATATGCTTATAAATTATGGCCGACAGATGGCGCTCGCGCTTTGCGCTCGGCCGCCTCCCTTGTTAGCTGATACAAGCACTTGGTTTTATGCAAATACTTTCTTAAATAACTTCTGTGTTTATTGTCCGATCGGATTGCAATTTCGAGAATACGTAGATATTTTAATGAGCTTAGTATATATTTAAGTCAGAAAGTTGTATCTTTTATACAGCGCTTACAAATTAAGTTTAAAAATTAAATTATTGATTTGCGGGGGCGGTGGGCGTGGCACCTAACATTTGAAATAAACTTGATCAGCTTATAGTACACAGGAGTCTTCCTGCCAAATTTTGTAACTCTAGGGTGTAGTGGTTAATAATTTGTTTTCGGTAACAATTTATTTTGTGCTGTTCGTGGCAATTGCTTCGCGCGTTTCGTGTGCGGGTGTGAATAAAATAGAAAAACATTGACACTTGTGCTTGTGGGAGTTATCATCCTATCAACTGGACCAAAAGCTGCCAAGCCGTCTAGACCATATGGATAATAATCGTCGTTCCATGTCTATTGATTCGCTAGATAGTCTCCAGGTATTCAGTGTAAAAAATTGATCGTACACGCAAATAGTGTGTTGTGTACTGTCGCTTTGGTCGACATTAAATTAACTAAGATATTACATAGCTCAATTTCTGACACTAATTTTATTGCACACAAATATAGATAATCATATGTATGTATATATATTAAATATTCGCGCCAACCTATTTAAATAAATGACCGCCAAATATTGAGCAGAACAAAACTATTACATATACATATGGTATAGACACACACATATAAAAGCGAACATACATACATACATATGAAGTTTAGTTTTTACTAACAATTTGTTATTCGCATTATAACAAATAATAATAAACAAAAACGGCAATTTTTATCTTACATTGAAATATAAAATTGGTGGCTTACATATTAATTATTTTAATAATTAAGTGTGTGTGTAAATGCAAATTATCTCCTTTCGATCTTCGGTTAGCACCTTATACATATTTACATATTGACCGCTAACTTGGAACATCTGTGAATACATAACTACATACGTATATATGGGCGTTTGCATATACACACATATGTACATTTGTCGTTGCGTTCGTTCACCTCGAACCTCCCTTTGGGCTCACATAATTTCGTTGTTTCGCTTGCGCCTGAATTTAGCGCCACTTACATATCGTCACCCCGCACCCCGCATATTCTATTGCTGTCAACAAACGTAGTTACAGCAAACGTTGTTTGATTCTCTTTGCGCTTGTTTTTTCTCTTGTTTGTTTGATATATATACCACTTAAAGTGCGTGTGTATATATTTTCTCAGTTACATTGCAGGCCCCGCACCCCGCATTTTACATTGCTGCCTACAAACGTAGTTACAGTAAAAGTTTAACTTGTTTTATCTTGGATCGCTTGGATCATTGTCGTTTGTTTGCTCACACAACGCATTGGTTGCGTGTGTGTGTGTATTAAGCAAGTTAGACTTACATAGTCAGCGTCGTTGCGAGGGTAGCTCACAAAGTTTGTGACACATTATATTTTGTTAATTTAGTAAGCCTTTTTATTAAACATGTCTGAGTTCGAAAAAATGATTGAAAAGCCACAAATCAAAAAGACAAGTGCAAAATTATCACTATGCTTGCAAAGATTTGACAGGGTTCGGGCTGATATTGCTCGTATGGAAACAGCAATTAAAGCAAAAACCATCTCGACTAATAAAACAGAGATAGCGTGCCGATTAGAGCTTTTAGAAGGATACATAGGAAAGGCAATGGATTTACAGGCTGAGATAGATAATTTAAGCCCTCTTAATGATTCTAGAGGTCCATTAGAGGATTTGTGCGTCGTCACAAGGGCATTATATAAGGTTGTCAAATATCTCCCTTCCGCTTTTTTGCTCTTCATTCAATGCTTTATAAAAAGTCTTACAGTGATCGGATTTAGTTAAAATATCGACTCGGCTTGTGATCCTGAGCAAGAATATATATACTTTATGGGGTCTGCCACGCCTCCTTCCGCCTGTTACATACATTTGCACAAAGTTAGTATACCCTTTTTTGACCATTTTCAATGGTCGAAGGGTATAAAAAGGACGCGGTGGCTCGATTAATATTTCACAAATTTAACAATTTATTGCTACTGCTGGCTTATACGATTGCTTAACAACGAATACATTTTTTGCATTAGCGAGAGTGGGCCACAATCCGACCACACTCCTCGAATTCACCGTCGGCATCTGCCGATCGTCAAGGGCTTAAGAGAGCATTACAAAGAGAACTTAACTACATTTAAATTGCACAATTTTCTCTTACTTTATGCTAGCCTATGACTTCAATGTCAATTTCAAATTAATATTCAATAATAATAATTTCATTCAAGTAATAAAGATATTAACAATAATAATAAAATTAAACAAAACTATGCTGCTCTAACATTTCGGTTACTGCTTCTGACATGGCAATGTACTCTGCAAACGTTGAACATTTTGTTACAGGGTGTTGTTTGTGTGTTTTCCAATAAACTATATTTCCATACATTCTAATTATAAATCCCGTTGTGGATTTTCTATCAATATTATCTCCTGCATAATCTGAGTCTACCATACAATCTATTATTTCATTATTTTCATTCTCTTCAAATGTTAAATTCAGATCTCTTGTTTTATATAAATATTTCAATACTCTTATCGCGTATTTATAGTGTGTTGAATTATAACAACTTTGATATCTGCTTAAGTAATTTACGGAATATGATATATCTGGTCTTGTACCTGCGCTTATATAACAACTAAAATGTTACAATTTAGAATATTGAATTCCAGTACGCAAGTTCCAATCTGCAAGTTCAGCGTCTGCATAATTTCCTGCACGCGCCGAGCTGCCAAGCTGAATTCTAAGAATCTGTTTGGCAACCGCTTCCGTTCCCACCAATGCAAGTGATTCCAAGAAGACTGCAACAATTCGACCAACAAGGCATCAGCCGATGTCATGGCCTATTGGAAGCAACGAAGTCGACGTCGATCCTCTGCCACCAAGGGCAGCGCAGCTCGCAGCCAAGACTCACAGCTTGTTAGGGACAGCTTAGGGTAATCAGTTGTAAATTGGATTTAGACAAATAAAGTCATTGTTCTTAATTGAACTCTTAAATCTTTTTATACCCTTGGACCATTGAAAATGGTCAAAAAAGGGTATACTAACTTTGTGCAAATGTATGTAACAGGCAGAAGGAGGCATCGGAGACCCCATAAAGTATATATATTCTTGCTCAGGATCACAAGCCAAGTCGATTGAGCCATGTCTGTCTGTCTATCCGTCTGTCCGGCTGTCCGTCTGTCCGTCTGTCTGTGTGAACGCACAGATCTCAGCTATTATAAAAGCTAGAGTTACCAAATTTGGCAGGAAGACTCCTATGTACTATAAGCTGATCAAGTTTATTTCAAATGTTATGTGCCACTCCCACCGCCCCCGCAAATCAATAATTTAATTTTTGAAGTTAATTTGTAAGCGCTGTAGAAAAGATACAACTTTCTGACTTTAACATATACTAATCTGAATGAAATATCTACGTACACGCACACAAATTGCAATCCGATCGGACAATAAACACAGAAGTTATTTAAGAAAGTATGTGCATAAAACCAAGTGCTTGTATCAGCTAACATGGGAGCGCGAGCGTCATCTGTCGGCCATAATTTAAAAGCATATGCATATGTATATATGTACATACATAGGAACGTAGGTCGAAGGGTATCCCACTGTCGCGTGCAGCGCGACTGTGGTTTTTTCAATTTTTTTTACTTGAAAATTTTCGGCTTTCGCCTTGAACTTAGGACCGACTAACTCGTGATCAACTACTGTTCACACGAAACCCTTCTCCACTTCAGTCCTCCAAGGTCTCATTCGATTATTTGCTACTACCACCAAGATCTGTACCAATGGTGGCTCCATGCAGGCTTACGCCAAACACTTCTATGCACACCATTGTACCTTCCTACTCACTAAAGTTTCAAAATTTATATTACAAGTAACATAAATCATCTACTTTAGCGGTAATGTATAGGTATACAACTTAAACGCCATCCATTTTAAGTGCTAGTTGCTTCGGCAGGTGAGTTGTTACACACTCCTTAGCGGATTTCGACTTCCATGATCACCGTCCTGCTGTTTTAAGCAACCAACGCCTTTCATGGTTTCTGTATGAGTTGTTAATTTGGGCACCGTAACATTACGTTTGGTTCATCCCACAGCGCCAGTTCTGCTTACCAAAAGTGGCCCACTGGGCACATTATATCATAACCTTAAACTTCATATCAAGAAAGTTAAGATTCTTACCCATTTAAAGTTTAAGAATAGGTTAGGATCGTTTCGACCCTAAGGCCTCTTATAATTCGCTTTACCAGATAAGATTATTTTATATCACAGTTAAATGCACCAGCTATCCTGAGGGAAACTTCGGAAGGAACCAGCTACTAGATGGTTCGATTGGTCTTTCGCCCCTATACTCAATTCTGACAATCGATTTGCACGTCAGAACTGTTTCGGTCTTCCATCAGGGCTTCCCCTGACTTCAACCTGATCAAGTATAGTTCACCATCTTTCGGGTCACAGCATAAATGCTCAAGGTACGTTCCAGTTAGATGCATAAATAATATAAATACTATTATACATAACTATAAAGAACGCCCTGGGATTGTGTTAATTAACTAAAAATAGTTAAAAAACTAATCCCATTATTAGTCAAGTTAATTACGCAATTGGGTTTATATCCCAATAACTTGCACTTATGTTAGACTCCTTGGTCCGTGATTCAAGACGGGTCCCGAAGGTATCCTGAATGTTTCGCATTGTTAATCGTACAAGTGCATATAATAAACACAAAAATCAATGATAATTATGCCATTATATAATTCCGAAAAATTAACGCACTGTAGTCATATAAGTCTATCAGTACTTTATCAAATTTACGACATTTATTTTGTGTTAAAACGCAAGCATTATAATTTAAATAAACTATAAGCCATAATTTTTTGATAAAAATGGGGTTATACTAATAGATTACAATGTCCTTATATGGAAAAAATGCACACTATCCTTATAATATTACAATTCTAATCCTCTATCTTCTAATTCTAATCTTCTATCCTTTAAATATTACAATTCTAATGATGAATTTTCCATAACGGATATTCAGGTTCATCGGGCTTAACCTCTAAGCAGTTTCACGTACTATTTAACTCTCTATTCAGAGTTCTTTTTAACTTTCCCTCACGGTACTTGTTTACTATCGGTCTCATGGTTATATTTAGTTTTAGATGGAGTTTACCACCCACTTAGTGCTGCACTATCAAGCAACACGACTCTTTGGAAACACCATCTAGTAATCATCAACGTTATATGGGTCTAGCACCCTCTATGGGTAAATGGCCTCATTTAAGAAGGACTTAAATCCGTAATTTCTCATACTAGAATATTGATGTTCCATACACTGCATCTCACATTTGCCATACAGACAAAGTGACTTAGTGCTGAACTGATTTCTTTTCGCTCGCCGCTACTAAGAAAATCCTTGTTAGTTTCTTTTCCTCAGAAAAAGAGAGATTTGAATGCTTGAGACGGCCACGAATCCTCAAGATATTGTTGTCAAGAAACGGTGTAAGACTTGAAAGTGTGCTACGGGGTGGTAACGGCTTGTTCCTTTTAAGCGCTTGGATGTCGGCGTGAAATGTATCGGATTGTGCAAGGCGAGCTATGCAGCACAGGGCCTCATCCAGTTCGTCAGGAGAGAGTGATCCGTGACTTCGTTGTGCTCGAGCATGAGCATTGTGGCAGAATCGTAACATGTATGCCGTGACACGTAGCAGT